>CAUYQV010092725.1:0-35814 GCA_963574575.1 Galagoides demidoff | reverse complement strand
AGTCTCCTGCCTCTGCCTCCCAAGTAGCTGGGACCACAGGCGCCCGCCACAACGCCTGGCCATTTTTTGGTTGCAGCTATCATTGTTGTTTGGTGGGCCTGGGCTGGGGATTCGAACCCGCCACCTTAGGTGTATGTGGCTGGCACCTTAGCTGATTGAGCCACAGGCGCTGAGCCTAGAACTCACATTTTGATGAAGACTGTAAAACATTTCCATCATCCCACAGAATTCCCAGGTGCTCCTTCCCAGCAATCTCATCAAACAAGAAAGATGAAGTTTCCAAAAGCCTAGTTAGTTGTAGCTGTTTTAATATCTTACACTCTTTATCTTGGAGAATCCATTTACTCCTACTGCTTCAACTCAGACCTACCTGAGAATGAATGCCCAGTCTTTTTTTTTCTTTTGCAATTTTTGGCTGGGGCTGGGCTTGAACCCACCACCTCTGGCATATGGGGTCTTCTTTGAGCCATAGGCACTGCTCTCTGAATGCCCACTCTTGACCTCAATGAACACCAAGCTTTCTGCCCTCCAGTTGCTCTCAGACACTTCCTGAAGGCTCCTACTTTATTTTTTTTTTTTTTTAGAGACAGAGTCTCACTTTATTGTTTATTGCCCTGGGTAGAATACTGTGGCATCACAGCTCACAGCAACCTCCAACTCCTGGACTTAGGCAATTCTCTTGCCTTAGCCTCCAGAGTAGCTCGAACTATAGGTGTCCACCACAATGCCTGGCTAAGGGCTGCCACTTTAAACTTCACAAAGTATGCTCAAAACCAAATCCTATACCCCAAATTAACTTCAGTTACACGTTTGTTTATTGAACCAGTGCTTGAAAGCTTAGATTTTTTTTTTTTTTTTGCAGTTTTTGGCTGGGGCTGGGTTTGAACCTGCCACCTCTGAGCTACAGGCACCTCCCCACAGCTTAGAATTTTTAATTCCTTTCTCTCTAAAAAACTTTAAAGCTTTTCCTCCCCTACTTCCCATTTCCACAACTCATATCCATCCTTCAAAGTCCAGGTCATATACTTTGACAAAAATCAATCCTAACCATTGTTCATGAGATTGCCACTGTGTAAATTTAGGATTACTATGTGTGTATGTTTTTTTAGAACTTACCACACATTACCTAATGATGTCTCTTCCACTACCCACTTTTTCTAACCATATTTAATATTCTATGCATTTGCAATCCTCCAGGTTAACCCTATCTATGTGTGTATGTGTATGTATATTTGAGACAAGATCTCACTCTGTTATCCAGGCAGGAGTGTAGTGTTATGTTGTGGTCACAGCTCACTGCCCACTGCCACCTTGAACTCCTGAGCTCAAGAGATACTCCGTCTTAGGCTTGGTGCCCATAGCACAGTGGTTAGGGCGCCAGCTATATACACCAAAGTTGGCAGGTTCGAACCTGGCCCAGGCCAGCTAACCAACAATGACAACTGCAACAAAAAATAGCTGGGCGTTGTGGTGGGTACTTGCAGTCCCAGCTACTTGGGAGGCTGAGGCAAGAGAATCACTTGAGCCCAAGAGTTTGAGGTTGCTGTGAGCTGTGATGCCATAGCACTCTACAGAGGGTGACATAGTGAGACTCTGTCTCCAAAGAAAAACAAAAGAGATACTCCATCCTCCTAACAACCTCCTACGTAGCTGGGATTATAGGCAACCACAACCACTACATATATTTTAAACATTTTGCTACATCATTAAAATTCTTTTTTTTTTTTTTTTTGAGATAAGAGTCTCAAGCTATCCCCCTGGGTAGAGTGCCATGGCATCACAGCTCATGGCAACCTCCAACTCTTGGGCTCAAGCGAGTCTCCTGCCTCAGCCTCCCAAGTTGCTGGGACTACAGGCGCCCACCACAACGCCTGGCCATTTTTTGGTTGCAGCCATCATTATTGTCTGGTGGGCTCGGGCTGGGGATTCGAACCCGCCACCTTAGGTGTACGTGGCTGGCGCCTAAGCCGCTTGAGCCACAGGCGCCGAGCCTTAAAATTCTCTTAATTAAATTCTTTTAATGACATCACAAATGTTGAGCTCATTAACTTGACATTATGCACTGGAGCTCAATTTACATTTATTAAAGGACTGACTAACGTAAAGTCACACAGCTAGTCAGTAGCATAGCAAGGAGCAGAAACAGGGCTATTTCACCACTGATACAGATATACTGTATGTGAAGCTAACTAACAATCTATAGTAAGACCTGTATAAGTTAACCACCCAAGGGACTGTGACAAACAGGTCAACATATGGAGGTGGTCAACATAAGGGACTAGACCTAGTGTACTGATATGTACATGTGATGCATGTCCAGTCTATGAAACTTAGGTCAACCTAAGGAGGTGGTCAATGTAGGAAGGTGGCCAACTATGGAGGTTCTACTGTATTGCCTGTTTATCCTGAAGTTGTTAATAACAAAACAACTAAAAGAATAAGATACTAAAATAATGGTGGACATATAAAACTATTCTCAGTACATAATACGCAATCTATTTACTTCAACAGAGACAGACTTCCTACCAGGCTTTCTTTCAGATTATTTTAATGTCTTGTATAGACACTACCATTTGGTTAGTTTTATTTGACTCTGTAACAACACAACTAGCAGTGGCTCCTTAGAGGAAGCATATTGTAGTAAGAACAGATCTAGAGCCGGGGAGGTTACGTACTGTGTCTGTGCCTCAGAACCATTATCTTCAAATAGGCATCTTCAAAATAGTTACCTACCTCACAGGGTTGTTATGAGGACTGGATGAATTAATATTTGTAAAGTTCATAAAATAGTAAGTACAACAGAATTTGTTTTATTAAAAATATAGGCTAGGCGCAGTGGCTCACGCCTATAATCTTAGCACTCTGGGAGGCTGAGGCAGGTGGTTTGCCTGAGCTCACAGGTTCAAGACCAGCCTGAGCAAGAGCAAGACCTGGTCTCTAAAAAAAAAAAAAAAAAAGCCAGGCATTGTGGCATGTGCCTGTAGTCCCATCTACTTGGAAGGCTGAGGCAAGAGAATTGCTTGAGCCCAAGAGTTTGAAGTTGCTGTGAGCTATGATGCCATGGCACACTATCAAGGGCAACAAAGTGAGACTCCACCACACACACACACACACACACACACACAAATATAAATGTGTGTGTGTATATATACATAGTGTATTACTATGTATTTATATATATGTATATATAAAAGGTACATCAGCATTTACACATTAGTTTCATTTTTGATTACCGCTATCCAGTAAAGTAATTAAGGCTAGCATTATTCACATAAAGCAACCTAAGAGGCCATCATTTTCAGTAGCAATTTACTCAAGGTCTGGCTAAGCATATGGCAAAACCAGGGACCTGAACCCTGTATGTATGTCTGCCAATCCAACATGATTTCTGTTTTGCCATGCTGACTGGGGCAGTGCTTTGGTCACCTATTTGGTCACTAATAAGTATCAGTGTGCAATAAATACCTATATCTACTCACATATATGTACACATCTCAGAAGCTAAATTGATTTGGTTCTTTTCCTGGTGATATTGTTGGAGTCTAGGTGGGCCTGTCAGCAGTC
Source organism: Galagoides demidoff (assembly GCA_963574575.1). Classification (NCBI taxonomy): domain Eukaryota; kingdom Metazoa; phylum Chordata; class Mammalia; order Primates; family Galagidae; genus Galagoides; species Galagoides demidoff. Next base: position 32,250 of record CAUYQV010092725.1, on the reverse strand, counting down.
ATTCACAGGCAGAAGAGAAAATGATAGGAAGAGGTAAGAAGTCTGGAAATTAGTATGATTAAACAGTAAAATAACTAGCTTGATTACAGATACGCTTGCTTGCCATATTGCTCAAAATGACGAAGATTATTTGAAGTTTCTTGTTAGTGGGAGAGGATCTTTCCATAGCTGATTTTTCCATGCTATATCCCCAGTATGATTATAAGACTCAGAGGCCCTTTGAAAAACAGGCAGCTCCACCAAATCACGGACTTCTCCAGACCGAAAGCTCCTTCACCCAAGCTTGCTTTCTTATCACTGGACTCAAGGTTCAAAGTGAGTGGATAGTTTTCTTATCAAAGTCTGAAGCTACCGATCACCATCCCTGGTTAATCATAACACCTGTTGCTCTACGAGCCAAACTCCAGTTCTTGCCCCTTGGCTCCTGTTGCGGTTTGTGTGCAAATATGACCCACCTGAATTCGAATGTAAGACACTTTTGCCTTAGCCAAAGTGCCAAGCAGAACCCAAGGTCGGTAAATGATAGTAGTAACACAATATTAACAAGCATTTACTGAGCACTCACTATGCGACAGACATTGTGCTATTCACTTTATATGCATTATCCAAATTAACCTTTAGCAATCCCACGAGCTCCTATTACCCGAGTTAATGGATGAGGAAATGGTTTACGTAACTTTCTCAAGGTCATACACTAGGGACTAGAGTGGACAAGAAACCAGGGCTGCAGATATCAAGTCTGCGATCTTTCCATTTCACTCAATCACCTCAGAGACCGGGCGGAAGAACTCTTGGCAGAAAAGCAGCCAAATCACGCGAGCCCTCGCCCTTTCCCTCTGAGCTCGACACTTCACTGGTGCACTGAACGACTGGAGGGGTGGGGGCAGCGGTTATTTCATTAGACAGGTTCGGGAACCCCAGGCTCACTTGCCCTGTAAACCCTTCTGGAAGGCGGCGGCGTCCAAGCGATCCAGGGCACCGAGCCGCGCCAGGTTCAGCGACACGCCCCCGAATCTGTCCAGCTCGCCCCGTAGCTCGCACGTTCCGACTGGGGGGTCCTGCGTGTAACCCTGTCCGCCCGAGGTCCCCCAAGACCCCGCCAAAAGTCTGGATTGGCGAGCCCGGGTCAGCGCCAAACGCCAGGGACCCCAAAACAGCAGTGGCGACATCGCCTCCCCGGCTTATTTGCTCCACCTCCACGTCACCCCTCCCTCACGTTCCCGTAAATTGTAGAAGAGTGCCACTGTTTAGTTGTTCACTGGCTACCCCTTCGGAGAGCTATCCCGAAGGGACCTTGGTCCTCCCTGCCAGACCATCTCATTAACTTAGCTTTGACTAAGACGAGACACTTAAACACCTCTTTTTTGTTTGTTACGTTCTTTTTCGAGACAAGGCCTCGTTCTGTCGCCCAGGCTGGAGGACAGTGGCGTGATCATGGCTCACTGCAACCTTAAACTCCTGGGCTGAACGTTCATCCCTCCTCAACCTCTCAAAGTGCTAGGATGACAGGGGTGAGCCACCACGCCCAGTCTGTTTGCTAGTTTAATTCAATAGTTGTTTGCTTGAGGATAAGAAGGTGGACGGAGAAGCAAGCAAGTCGTGTTTTTTGTTTGTTTGTTTTTTAGGAATTTATAACTTAAATGGCAGTTCTGGTCACCGAACCTGTCTTCCGTTGCAGATGTCAGAACCTCTGCCACCGCTTTAAAGACCGGGCGTCCTACAGATGCTCCCGGCGTCCCGCCAGCGGCATTTCTCCCTTGTGCGCCGCACTCGGGAAATTACGGCTCGGAGGCGGAACCACGCTGACTTCTGCCCCGGAAGTTTCTCTGTTAAGCGCGCACGTTGAGCTGCCTTCGCCCGGGCTGCAGTCTGATCATGTCTTCCAAGAAGAACAGAAAGCGGTTGAGCCACGGCGCGGAAAGTGGTTCACCCTTGCTGGCTTCTGCTTCCTCTCGTGCGGGAGCCCAAACTTCTGCTGGGCCAGACTTGGCGGCGGCGGCCGGGACTCTGGTGGTGACCAACTTCCTAGAAAAGGGTAAAGAACTACGGGAGGGAGACCCTCGGCTGAGGGGAGGAAGATCCGGCGTCGCCTCGACGTGCAGAGGCTTTTGAAAGTTTGGTGTGGCCTAGGTGTGAGGGCGGCACAGAAGCACGTAAGACTTAGCATGTAAGGAGCATGTGTATGTGTAAGAATGCAAGAGTAGCCGCGCCTGCCCTAGAGGTGTTAGGCAGACATGGTTTATCCGTCTTAGGTCGTTTCTTTTGTGAAATATATTAAACACTGAAGTTGCATTCGAAACAACTTTATCTTATTTAAGATTAACAACATATTTAACTGTGCCACGTTGTTCATATTTAGCGAGCATAGGATACGCATACTAAAAATCTAAACACCCAGTTCTGTAAAAATTGTGGCTCCATCCCTCTTCAGAGACAACACTGTGTCTTTAAGAACGAAGATGGCTTTTTCCGTTACTGCACAGGTTCTGGTATTTAATAATCGAAATTAATTGTATACCACTGATAGCAGTAAGTTAGGTATGTCACATATTTCATTAAATTTTTACAGACACTGTGACAAGTAGGTACTTTATAGCAATGCTCAATTTACAAAGAAAAAAAAAAAAGAACTCCATCTCATCCAGGTTACGCAGGCTCTAAGTGGCAGAGCCAATACTGAGTCCAAATGTATTAGACTCCAAAGCCATTATCTTAGCTCACAGCTCCCTTGATTAGGAGAACAGATTTATATTTGAAAAGTCATTTAGTTAGCTTCTAGCATGCTTGATGTGTATTCCCTTAGAAAAATGGGCCAGGCTAAACTAGTGACAAGATTTTTATGTCCAAACAAACCCTGAAAATTAACTTTGAGTTCACGTAGCGTTTTCTTTCTCCCTTAGGGATTGAAGAACAAGTTGTTCTGGCCTGCAGATTCATCTTCTTTTCCTTTCTTTCTTTTTGCAGTTTTTTTTTAGCTGGGGCTGGGTTTGAACCCACCACCTCTGGCATATGGGGCCGGCACCCTACTCCTTGAACCACAGGCATCGTCCTTTTCTTTTTCATTTGGATCCTTCCTGTTGACATTGAAACATGTTCGTTTTTCTTCCATCTTAAAACAAACCTTCACATTTTCTTCTACCAACACCCTAGCTAACTCTACCTCTTCGTTGCCCAGGTTCTTAAATTGAGTGGTCTCTGCCTCTTCTTTACCCATCTAGTCCTTAGCCTGTTCCTATTTGACTTTTACCATATCATTCCATGGAAATTGATCTGCCATTTTCACTGCCATTTTATCTTGATGTTGATAAAGCCAACTGATAGTTTTTGATTAGTTACCTTACTTGTGCTCAGCAGCTTTTGACCTTGTTCACCATTTCTTCCTCTTTGAAACACTTTGCTTCTTGTCTTATGTGTCATCAAACTTCCTTAGTTTTTCTCCATCCTTGCTGGTACTTTATAATTTTCTTTTGCAGGCTCATCTTTTCCTACCTGACCATTAAATGTTGAAGTTCTTCAGTTGTTAGCTCTAAACCTTTTTTATGAATCTTCTCTCTTTGGCAGAATCTTCCATTGTTGAGTGTTTCTCATGTCTAGTCTATTCAATGTCAGCTTTATAATTATAATTCTATATAACTGTAATTGTAATTCATAGCGAGTCTTAATTCAGTGGTCTTCTACACCAGTACTTCTCAAGCTCTTCTCTGGCAAAGATTTAAAAATTTACAGTATGTCACAGATTGGTACTTTTGTAAAATACAAATTTTTGTGAAATTTTTTACTAGAAAAATTTTTAAAAAGCTAAAAATAAGTTTAAAAAAACAAAAACTTTAATTAGATTCAAGAGATGAAAAATTGCTCTGTTAAACTGCAATAAAAGCTTCTAAACACTAAATTCATTTTCTGTACTTATCTCATCATGAAACAGTAGTAGATAGTTTGTGAACCACATTTTAAACAGCACTATACAATGCCTCTTCTCTTAGATTTCTTAAAGGTACTTCAGGACTGACTTTATGAGCTTTTATTTTCTCCAACAGAGCAGACTTTGGCTTTGTTCAGTTTTTCCTATTAGAAGATTCAGAAATCCAGGGCTCGTCAAGACATCATTCTGTCATGTCTCACATCACATCTCCAGGCCACTACCAAGTCATGTTTGTCACCTAAATATTTTCTGTATTCTTTTTCTAAAGACTATTCGTACTGCTTCCACCTTCATTTCAGATCCATCATCACTCACCTGGAACACTGTGATAGCCATTTTTTTTTTTTTTTTTTTTTGCAGTTTTTGGCTGGGGCCGGTTTTGAACCTGCCATCTTTGGTATATGGGGCTGGCACCCTACTCCTTTGAGCCACAGGCACCACCCTGTGATAGCCTTTTTCAAACTGAATTTCCTGCTACCAATTTTGTCCTTATCCTTCTTCCTTTTCCATTCTACAACTAGAGTGATCTATTATTTTTAAATTTTTTTTGAAAAGTATATTTATTTCAGGTTAATGGGAGGGCACAACCAACCAGGTCAAAATATTTGATTTTGTTTATATATATAGAGTCCCTCTTGTAGTTATGTCCCCCACACAGAAAGTATGCCAACCCCCCCCCCCATGTCCTTTTGGTGAGAGCACCCCAACCCTCCCCCTTCCTTGTTACCCTTTCTCCCAACTTGAATTGAAGTGAGTTTTTCTTCTATTTGGGCATGCGTTAGATCATCTACTGCAGCAGTTCTCAACCTGTGGGTTGCAATCCATAGAAACTGTATTAAAGGGCTACAGTATTAGGAAGGTTGGGAACCACTGATCTACTGGCTTCATATTAGTATTGAGTACATTGGATAATTGCTTGTGCTTTCTTGTGCTACCTTACTCAGAAGAATGTGTTTCAATTCCATCCAGGATATTACAAAAGATGTGACGTCACTATCTTTTTTATGGCTGAATAGCATTCCATGGTGTGTATGTCCCACAATTTGTTAATCCATTCCTAAGTTCATGGGCATGTTGTTTCTATGTCTTGGCAATTGTAAATTGAGCTGCGATAAACAATCTAGTGTGAATGTCCTTATGATAAAATGTTTTTTTTTTCTTTTGGGTAGATGCCTAGTTAGTGGGGTTGTGGGGTCAAATGGGAGATCTAATTTGAGATCTTTGAGGATTCTCCATACTTATTTCCAAAGAGGCTGTATTAGTTTGCAGCCCTACCAATGGTGTAAAAGTGTTCTCCTCTCTCCAGATCTGCCAGCGTCTTAACTTTAGGACTTTGTGATGTAGGCTAATCTTACTGGGGTTAGGTGATACCTCAGAGTGGTTTTGATTTGCATTTCTCTGATGATTAAAGATGATGAGCATTTTTTCATGTTTGTTAACCATTCGTCTGTCTTTCTTAGAGAAGGTTTTATTCATGTTTCTTGCCCAGTGATATGTGGGATTGCTGGGTCTTTTTTTGTTGATTACTTTGAGTTCTCTGTAGATCCTAGTTATGAAGCCTTTGTTTGATTTGTAATATGCAGATATCTTTTCCCATTCTGAAGGTTGTTTGTTTGCTTTGGTTGTTGTCTCCTTAGGTGTAGAGAAGCTTTTCAGGTTAAGTCCCATTTATTTATTTTTGTTGTTGTTGCAATTGCCACAGAATTCTTCTCCACAAAATCTTTCCCCTGGCTATTATCTTCAAGTTTTATTCAAGTTATTATTTTCCCCACACTTTCTTCGAGAATTTTTATGGTTTCATGCCTTACATTTAAATTTTTTATTTGTTTGAATCAATTTTGTAAGTGGTAAAAAGTGCAGGTCCAGTTTCAGTCTTTTGCATGACAGTTATCCAGTTCTTCCAGCACTATTTATTGAATAGGGATTCTTTTCTCCAGTGTATGTTATTGTTTGGTTTATCTAACAGGTGGCTGTTAGAATGATCTTTTTAAAATGAAGATTCTGCTATGACCCTGATTTCATCCCTCTCTGGCCTCCCATTGCTGCCAGAGTAATGACCAGCATGTTGATGCAGCCTACTGCCCTGAGTGGTCTTGATGTTTACATGGCCCCGTTTGTCTCCCACCACTCTGCCACTCTCCTGAGGATGCACCATAGTCTCTTCTTCCCAGGACCTTTGTACATTCTCTTCTCTTTGCTGAGAATTATCTTTTTCCCTTTATTTAATCATTTCCTACTCTTCTTTCAACTCTGAATTTTCTCATTATTTCCTTTGAGAAGTACTCTCTAATTCTTCCAAATTAGGTCAGATTCTACATTGTAGGCTCTCCTAGTACTCTTAGTTATTCTTTCATTATATTAATCTTTGTTTATAATTTTACAGCTACTCTGATTGTTTGATAATTCTCTTATCCTACTAGATTATAAACTCTGAGACCACAACTTGTGAACAAAAGTACTTAGCAAAGTATCTGCCATATAGTAAGCATGTAGTATGTATTTACTGAATGATTAAATGAAGGGCAGATCCTTGTTTGGAACTATCTTTATTATCTTGGTAATCTGACACTTAAGGTACTATCTTCACATTTACTGAGACCTATCTCAGAAAAAATGAAAAAAAAAATTAAATTTGTTTGTCGAAATGAGGGTTAGAACAGTGGTTTCTCCAGGCTATGGTAAGTGTATTTGTGTGGTTATGCAAATAGGGGAATTTTTATTTACTTAAAAAGAAAAAGCATGGTTTAACTTTAGTACAAAAAGTACAAAAATAATTTTCTTTATCTTCATAATAGATGACAAAATTCCTAAAGCATTCCAGAATTCCCTTGTTCATCTTGGACTCAACACTATGAAGTCTGCAAATATATGTATAGGTCGACCCGTATTGCTTACCAGTTTGGATGGAAAACAGGAGGTAAGAGTTGTTTTCATATCGTTAGTTTAGAAATGCAACTTGAGTATCCCACATGAATCCTAAGTCCAGAGGGCTCCAAAATCCAGAAATTTTTGAGTGCTGACATAGTGTTCACTGGAAATGCTCAATGGAGCATTTCAGATTTGGGATTCTCAGTCAGTTAAGTATAATGCAAATATTCTAAAATTCCCCCAAAATATGAAATTTAAAGCACTTCTAGTCCCCAGCATTTTGGATAAAGGATGGTACTCAGCCTATATTTGAGATGTTCTGATTTTAAAAGCAGGAGTAAGTGAAAAACTATTTTAAAAGATATGTACTTGTATATAAACTTCTCTTCCTTTGATGTCTATTACTACACTAGGAATAGTAGTCCCTAAAATGTCACTAGACAGTGAAAAGTCTTTTAGGAAGTAGTGACACATATGCTGTTGATCCTATTTCTCTGAGTTGGTTAGTTGTGTTTCTCTACAGAAATGTTATTTTGGGGTAAAAAAGGTCACCTGTTCTATATATAAAGATTTGGTTACTTCCCCTGTGTTCCTCCTTGCCGTCATTCTTTATACCTGACACTTCAAGCCTAGAACCTTTCCTGGATCAGTTTTGGCAGCTTAGCTTTCTTTCCTTCTACCTACCCCTAGCCTCCCTTATGGCTTCCTCTGATGCTTTTCCAATTTGTTGGGGTTCCTCTGGAGATGTTTTGAAATCTTTTGTCTGCTGATGGTATCTCTTCCATTGTTTTGGACTTTTTTTTTTTGAGACAGAGTCTCAAGGTATTGTCTTGGGTAGCATGCCATGGCATTATAGCTCATAGCAACATCCAAGTCTCGGGCTCAAGTGGTCTCTTGCCTCAGTTTTTGTATTTTCAGCAGAGACAGGGTCTCGCTTTTGCTCAGGCTAGTCTCGAATCGTGAGCTCACATAATCCACCTGCCTTGGCCTCTCAGAGTGCTAGGATTACAGGCGTGAGCCACTGCACCTGGCCATGGACTTTTTTTTGTTTTTGAGACAGAGCCTCAAGCTGTCCCCCTGGGTAGAGTGCTCTGGCTTCACAGCTCACAGCAACCTCCAACTCCTGGGCTCAAGTGAGTCTCCTGCCTCTGCCTCCCAAGTAGCTGGGACGACAGGCGCCTGCCACAACGCCTGGCCATTTTTTGGTTGCAACCATCATTGTTGTTTGGCAGGCCCGGGCTGGATTCGAACCCACCATCTTAGGTGTATGTGGCTGGTGCCTTAGCCACCTGAGCCACAGGCGCTGAGCCGACTTTTTTTTTTTTTGATGGCGTCATAGCTCCCAGGAATTTCAAACTCTTGGGCTCAGGCAATCCTCTTGCCTCAGCCTCCCAAATAGCTGGAACTACAGGCACCCTCTGTAATACTTGGCTATTTTTATTTTGCAGTTGTCATTGTTGTTTTAGCTGGCCCAGGCTGGGTTTGAACCCACCAGCCTAGGTATATCTGGCCAGCACCCTACCTACTGAGCTATGGGTGCTGCCTTGCCTAGTTATTTTTTGGAGACGGGATCTCACTCTTGTTCAGGTTGGTCTCAAACTCTTGAGCTCAGGCAGTCCACCCGCCTTGGCCTCCCAGAATGCTGGGATTATAGGCGTGAGCCACTTATACTTTAACAAAAAAATCATTTATTGTGTCTTATGAAGAGGGCACTATAAATATGTAAATTCAAGCTGGAAATTTTTGCTCCATGTCATTTAAATCTGATAAGATCTAGGTTCTCACAGATCTCCTGTGCTGTGTTCCTCACTAATTCCTGAATTTAATTTAAGTTCCAGGCTAGATTACTTTATAACTTATCTTGTTTTCAATATTTTTTGTAATTTTTTCTTTCTACCTGTTAATACTTTTGTCTTTTTTCCTAAACCTGCCTTTAAAATCTTGCACCATCTTCACTGTGAAATCATTCTTGATCTTCACACAAAAAAGCAACATTTATTAAAAAAGTTGGTTTTAGTAAACTTGTAGTACTTAATTCATTTTTAAAAATATAGTTTTTTTTTTTGCAACTTATGTCAGTTTATAACTCCTGTAGGTTAAGGACAATATTTTGCAGATCCAAGCAGGAGTCCCCAGCCTTTTTGGGACCAGGGACTGGTTTCATGGAAGATAGTTTTTCCATAAATGCTCGGGATAGGTGGATAGTTTAGATATGATTTAAGTGCATTACTTTTACTTCAGATCATCAATTATTATATTTTCATAAGTAGCACACAACCTAGGTCCCTCACACGCACAGTTTATAAGAGGGTACATACTTTTAGGAGAATGTAATGTTGCTTCTGATCTGATAGGAGGTGGAGCATAGGCAAGCAATGGGGAGTGGCTATAAATAACAGATGAAGCTTCCCTCACTCACCTGCTGCTCACCTCCTCCTGTGCGGCTTGGTTCTTAACAGGCCATGGATCAGTACTGATGTGTAGCCTAGAGATTTGGGACTGTAGGATCCAAGGACTTGGCTGTGTTTTGTATTCTGCCTTATAAATTGATGGTATTTTTATGAATATTTATTTTCTAATATTTTTATTTCTTCTATCTGGGCAGGTCTATACAGCCTGGCCTGTGGCAGGATTTCCTGGAGGAAAGGTTGGCCTGAGTGAAGTGGCTCAGAAGAATGTGGGTGTGAGGGTTGGCGATGCCATCTGGGTCCAGCCTCTGGTGGGTGCTGTGCTGCAGGCTGAAGAAATGGACGTGGCACTGAGGTTTGGCTCTTTTCTCTGGTGACTCTTGGCATCAGTTCAGTGCTGCCCGATAGATATATGAGTCAGAAATGTAAACCACATACATACTTTTGCATTTTCTTTTTTTTTTAAGACTTTTATTTATTTACTTTTTGTTGTTGTTGTTGTGGTTTGGCCAGGGCCGGTTTGAACCCAAACCCACCACCCTCAGTATATGGGGCTGGCACCCTACTCACTGAGCCACAGGCACTACCCATACTTTTGCATTTTCTTTTTTTTTTTTTTTTTTGAGATGGAGCCTCAAGCTGTCCCCCTGGGTACAGTGCCATGGCATCATAGCTCACAGCAACCTCCAACTCCTAGGCTTAAGTGAGTCTCCTGCCTCAGCCTCCCAAGTAGCTGGGACCACAGGTGCCCACCACAATGCCTGGCTATTATTTGGTTGTAGCCGTCATTGTTGTTTGGCGGGCCCAGGCTGGATTCAAACCTACCACCTTAGGTATACGTGCTAGCACCTTAGCTACTTGAGCCACAGGCGCCGAGCCAACTTTTGCATTTTCTAATGATCATATTTTAAAAAATGAGAAACAGATGAATTATAATAGTATATTTTATCTAATGATATATAAAAATTAAATTAGCACATAATAATTATAAAAAATTACTAGTAAGATATTTTATATTCTTTTTTTCAAGCTAAGTCATCAAAATCCAGTGTGTGTATTATACCCGTAGCACACTGTAGTTTGGACCAGTCTAACTTTATTTTATTTTATTTTTATTTTTATTTAATTTTATTTTTTTGAGGCAGTCTTACTCTTTCACCCTGCATAGAGTGCCGTGGCATCATCGTAACTCACAGGAACCTCAGATTCCTGGGCTCAAGCCATCCTCTTCTCTCAACTTCCCAATTAGCTGGGACTATAGGTGTCCCTTGCAACACTCTGCTAATTTTTCTACTTTTAATAGAGACGTGGTCTCACTCTTGCTCAGGCTGGTCTCGAACTCCTGAGCTCATATAATGTACCTGCCTTGGCCTCTTTGGGTGCTAGGATTATAGGTGTGAGCTTTTGCACCCACCTAACTATCCTCATTTTAAACACTTGCTAGCCACAGTGTGAGTGGCTAGTGGTTCCTTGTGTTGGATTAGAAAACATAAGCTAGATTGGGGGGGGGGGATTTACCTATACTTTATTTTTTATTCATTTATTTATTTATCTTTTATTAAGTCTTTCCTACATAGATCATAAATACATTTATGCCGTTATATGATTCATTGTGATGATTATTTGTATGAATTGGAGTGTTTACATCCTATTAAACAACTTTTTTGGGGGGGTTTACCTATACTTTATTTTTTTTCATTTATTTATTTTTTATTAAGTCTTTTGTACATAGATCATAAATACATTTATACCATTATATGATTCAATGTGATGATTGTACAAATTGGAATGTTTACATCCTATTAAACAACTTTTTTGGGGGGTTACCTATACTTTACTTTTTATTCATTTATTTTTATTTATTTATTTTATTCAATTTATTGACTTCTGACTCTTATTTCCTATGATTACATTATGCTCAGGCATTTGAGAAACTTACTGATGAATATTTAGCAGTATTTTTCATCTTGGTTTGCAATGTAATCAGGGCTCTTTTAATTTCTTACATTTAAGAAAAGGAGTAGGTTACTATGAGTGGACAAGAAACAAGCCTTAAGACTATCCAAACAAAGAAACGGATTGTATATTTTATCTCATTGAGTAATTTGGTAAAACAAAGAGTCATTACTGTCAGAGTTTTAAATAATTCTTCACCAAAAGATAATTGTTTGAATCAAACTATCAGTATAGAAAGTAGAACTTCTGTAAGTTGACTACCCGAGAGACTGTGGCAAACTGGTTAGCACACGGAGGTGGTTAGCATCAGGAACAAAGCCGATTGTACTAGTGTGTACATATAATTTACTTTCTTATTTGGCTCTTGTTAGAGAATATCATACGAAATCATGACATAAAACACAGTAAAATAATACATATGGTAGGTATCATATAAATTCAGTACATTAACTGTTTTCTCATGGTTTAACCATTCTTTTGAAAAAAACTGTTTCTTATTCTTATCACAACCTAAGTGGAGAAAGCAGTCTCAACCTTAGCTACACTACGCAGTATGGCTGGGCATTTTTCCATAGCAAATGACAGCTGTATTATCAGATACCTGACATCCTGACATCCTTTTCTTCTGGAGTCTATGGAATTTCAGCCAAAAACTGCCACAAAAAAAAAAAAAACAAAAAAACAACAAAACATAAGGGCTGCTGTACTGTGGTACATGTGTGGTCTGTGGATATTATGTCAATTTAAGAAAGTGGTCAATGGAGAGAGAAGGTCAACTGTGAAGGTTCTACTGTATGTACATCACACACATACACATTTACCCTTTTTCTTCTCTCATTGAATCAATACCCTGTAAGGTATCCATATTTATGTTTAACAAATGAGGAAATTGCTCTAAATTAGAAATTACTTGCCTACTATTTAATGAGTAGTGTTGCTGAGATTAAACTGGATTAATCTGCATACTATATTTGAGATTTTTTTTTTTTTTACAGTTTTTGGCCAAGGCTGGGTTTGAACCCACCACCTCTCGGCATATGGGGCCAGTGCCCTACTCACTGAACCACAGGTGCTGCCTGCACATTATATTTGAAAACGGTGCTAAACCTAGCAGTAGTCAGTTGATTGTAATTAGCATTTATGATGATATCCATGTAGTCTGACTGTAGGGCATACCAGTCTTAGGTCAGTGGTGATTGCTTAATAACAGAGGACTGTGCATGTTTTAAATGAAAGTTAAGTTTTAAAATGTTTACTTAAAAAAATTTTCTGTCTTAAATATTGCAGCAGCGGATAGACAAGAAAGTTAATTTCCAGTTAAGAAAATTAATAACTTAATTTCCTTAAATCCTTCACTCAGAACTGAAAAATTTTATTAGTAGTGTGATAGCTCCTTCTAGTGGAAATGATTTTATCTGCACCCATATCCATTCTTTTTTTTTCTTTTTTTGAATCAGTATCTCTCTTGTTGCCCAGGTTAGAGTGCAATCATCATAGTTCACTGCATCCTCAAACTCCTGGGCTGGGCTCAAGTGAACATTATGCCTCAGCCTTCCAAGTAGCTGAGACTATAGGCATGAGCTTCCATGCCTGGCTCATTTTTCTAGTTTTCTTAAAGAGAAGGTCTTACTATGTTGCTCAGGCTGGTCTAAAACTGCTGGCCTCAAGTGATCTTTCCCCATTAGCCTCCCAAGTGCTGGGATTACAGGTGTGAGTCACCCATCTGACTCTCCATTCTTTTGTTAAAAGCAAAACAGTTTAAGTATTTTTACTGTTCTTTATATATTTGTAAATATCTTCTATTGAAAGTAATAAAAAGGCTTGGCACCTGTGGCTCAAGCAGCTAAGGCGCCAGCCACATACACCTAAGGTGGCAGGTTTGAATCCAGCCTGGGCCCGCCAAACAACAATAATGGCTGCAACCAAAAAATAGCCAGGCGTTGTGGTGGGCGCCTGTGGTCCCAGCTACTTGGGAGGCTGAGGCAGGAGACTCGCTTGAGCCCAGGACTTGGAGGTTGTCGTGAGCTGTGATGCCACAGCACTCTACCCAGGGGGACAACTTGAGGCTCTGTCTCAAAAAAAAAAAAAAAAAGAAAGTAATAAAATAAGTACAATGTGATTCAGTATTTTATAAACAGAAGTAAATTTAAGCATTTAAGAGAGACTTTCTTCATTAGTTTATATGTGTACATATGTTTGATTCATTAAATTTCTTTCTTTTTTTTTTTTTTTTTGAGACAGAGCCTCAAGCTTTCCTCCTGGGTAGAGTGCCATGGCATCACAGCTCACAGCAACCTCCAACTCCTGGGCTCAAGCGAGTCTACTGCCTCAGCCTCCCAAGTAGCTGGGATCACAGGCACCCGCCACAATGCCCGGCTGTTTTTTGGTTGCAGCCGTCATTGTTGTTTGGCGGGTCCAGGCTGGACTCGAACCTGCCTCCTTGGGTGTACATGGCTGGCGCGTTAGCCACTTGAGCCACAGGCGCCGAGCCTAAATTTCTTTCTTGTTTATTGGAATATATAGTTAATTCTCATCATTTATGGTACTACATTCTATTAAAGTTGCCTTGAACACTATTAGCAAATACTGAATCATTTTTCCTAGGGGGAAATATGTATATCTGTACACATATCTTATATAAGTTATAATATTGAATTCTCAGAACAACTCATTCTGGTGGATTCTATTTTCTGTATTTTACAAAAGAGAAGAGAAGGTTCAGAAGTATTAAGGCACTTGCCTGAGACTGTCCCATGACAGATACCAAAGCTGAGATGCAGACCCCTCCAACTGGCCCCAGAGCTAGGGCTTCTTGAACTACACTGCACTGCTGTCTACCATTTACATTCTGGTTAGCTGAGTGAGAGCTGAAATAAGGGACAAAGTGTCACCTGTACTATCTCAGCTGGAATGTGAGTGCTGGGTGACCCAAAATTTTTGCTCTTCTACCATGTTTACTAATGATTGCAAATCATTCTTAAGAATTGATTTTGGGTTACAATATATTTTTGCAAGTAGGTAAATTTATAAATATATTATCTATAGATATTGAGGATTGATTGCATCATTTTATTATTGATAAAGTGATTGGAAAATAAGATTTAGATTTTGACCAGATGGGCTTATAATAAATACCCTTATCCCCAGAGATAAACTTTCTTACTCTTCACTGGTCACTGAGAAAGTTGGACAGCCCTATGTTCCTGATATAGGCTGTTTATACATGGAAGAGGAGGAAAAATTTGCTTGTTCTGAGAACTCTCCCAAAGCAGTTTCTTTATAAGCATTGGGATTGTTAGGTGTGCTCACTTCCTGCACTTACATAAGAAACTGTCCTAGCAGATACAGTTGTCATTAGGATGAAGGCAATCTTATTTTTTTCAGGCATGCCTTTTCTCCAGAATAAACCTTTATTGTAACCATTACTCTCCTTTTTCCTACTTTTTCCTCTTCAAGTAACATACTACATAGGATTTAATGTTCTTGGAGAGATAATTTATAAGTTAATATAAAAGGAATGAAGTAAACAATAGTAGCCTTTCTCTAAACTAGGCAAGGAATGGTCAGTTTCCCAAATGGTTTTGACTATGACACATAATAAAAAATACATTTTACATCCTGATTCATTCATCACAGATACAGAGCACACATGAAGGCATGTGTGTATAAATGTGTGTAAGAAATTAATATTACAAAGCAATATTTATCCTTCATATATTCAGTGTACTCTGACATTTCGTATTCTTTTTTGAGATAGAGTCTTCCTATGTAGCTCTTGGTAGAAATGCCTTGACGTCACAGCTCACAGCAACTCTTAGGCATAAGCGATTTTCTTGCCTTAGTCTCCCAAGTAGCTGAGAGTATAGGTGCCCGCCACATGCCTGGCTATTTTTTTGTTGCAGTTGTCATTATTGTTCAGCAGGCCCTGGCTGGGTTAGAACCTGCCAGCATAGGTGTATGTGGCCAGCGCCCTAACCACTGAGCTAGGGGTGCCAAGCTGTGACATTTCTTATTCTATTAAAAAAATTGGCAGATGAGACTTTCTGAAATGATTTCATGACCCCACTAATGGATAGTACTGTATGTTTTGAAGAACACTAAATTAGGCCACTAAGGCACCAAATTGCAGATAACAGTTTCATGCCTGGAAGTATCTGAAAAATTAAGTCATTTCAAAATTGTGTAAGTCATTTATTTCAGGCGACAAATTAAATATTCTTTTGATTAGGTTTGTATTGTAACTATGTACATGTCATTTTATACTACAGTTTAGTTTTTGGTGGACCTAATGCTGATTTCTGTCTTCTCCCTTTTCTAGTGACAAAGATATGGACATTAATCAGGAAGAACTGACTGGTTGTATTCTGAGAAAACTAGGTGAGACATATATTTTAAGTTGTTTTCTTCATTTAAAGCAGAAGGCAGCAGTAAATAAAGTGGCTTTGAGGTCCTATATACATAGTTGTTTTCTTCAAATTAGAGAATATTCTCTTCAATGAATTAGTATCCTTTTGAGATAGGATGGGTTACATTTCCCAGTTAATTGGCAAACCAGCAGCAGATAGAATATGATTTGTCTATGGATAAAGTCATGGTAGAACTGAGACTTTTTAATCTTTATACTTTTACTTTTTTTTTGCAATTTTTGACCGGGGCTAAGTTTGAACCCACCACTTCCCGCATATGGGGCAGTGCCATACTCCTTTGAGCCACAGGTGCCGCCCTACTTTTTTTTTTTTTTTTTTTGAGATAGCCTCAAGCTGTCTCCCTGTCTAGATTGCCGTGGCATCATAGCTCACAGCATCCTCCAGCTCTGGGTTCAAGCGATTCTTCTGCCTTTGCCTCCCAAGTAGCTGGGACTATAGGCACCCACCACAATGCCTGGCTATTTTTTTGGCCATCGTTGTTTGGCCAGCCCGGGCTGGATTTGAACCACCAGCTCAGGTGTATGAGGCTGGCGCCTTAGCTGCTTGAGCCACAGGTGCCGAGCCATTTATGCTTTTACTTTTTCTCGTGAGAAACATTGCCTTGGGGTGCTGGTTTAGGTGTGCCATTTTTGTTTATTTTTGGACATGGAATGCCTGCCTATTTGTTGTTACAGTTCATACAGTCTTACATCTATTGATTATAGAGGATTTGAAAGGATCATCTTCTCCTTTCTCCAGATAGTGCTATATTATGGGGAAATATTAGACCCTCTGCTTTTTATGACAATTACTTTATTAATATTCCATTTTTGATTTAGTATTTTTAGTCACATAGTTTTACTTTTCTTTTCTTTTGTTTTTTTGATACAAGAGTCTCATTCTGTTGCCCAGGGTAGAGTGCTGTGGTGTTGGCCCAGCTCACAGCAACCTCAAACTCCTGGATCAAGCGATCTTCCTCCTTCAGCCTCCCAAGTAGCAGGGACTATAGGCACCCACCACAATGCTCAGCTAATTTTTCTAGTTTTGGTAGAACTGGGGGTCTCAACTTGCTCAGGCTGGTCTTAAACTCCTGAGCTCAAGCGATCTTTCCTCCTTAGCCTCCCAGAGTGCTAGGATTATAGGTATGAGCCACCATGTCCAGCCAGATAGTTTGTTAGTAGGTAAAATGAATGGCTATTTAAACATACTGGTGAAAAAATTGTGCTAACATAAATATGTAATAAATTGTTTTATAGATGGCAAGATTATTTTACCAGGCAACTTTCTGTATTGTACATTTTATGGACGACCATGCAAGCTACAAGTGTTGAAAGTGAAAGGGGCAGATGGCATGATGTTGAAAAGGTCTCAGAATGACTCTGACGTGGATGCCCAGGGAATGGCCTCTGAACAGTCCAGCATGGAAGCCAGTAGCCTGGATTTATCCTTACAGCTAAGCCACTTAGATCTAGAAGAGCCCCAGATTCCAGCATCAAGAAGTACTCCTTGTAAACCAATAGATGAGAGAATTCTAAATAAAGTTGGTGACGTTTCATTGGATGTTACGCAGAGCCCTGGGAATGGCAGTGGACTTGGACTAGAGGAAGTTGCAGGTGTTAAATGTAGCTTTGAGTCTTCGAGAGAAGGAAATAAGCAACTTACCAATGAAGAGAAACTACTAATATCTGCCAGTGTGGGAGCAAAGCGTAATACAGATGCTTTTTATTATATTTCGTCAACAACAAGAGTCAATTTTACAAAGATTCGTAGAAACTCAAAAGAGCAAGACAACCAATTCAGAGTAACTTATGACATGATAGGAGGCTTAAATAGTCAGCTGAAAGTAATTAGAGAAATGATTGAATTGCCTCTCAAACAGCCCAAACTTTTCAAGAGTTATGGTATGATTATTTATTTTATTATACTCAAAAATGTTAAATTCAAACTAAAAACCAATTGGTCACTTTCACTTACCTAATGGTTGCTCACCTTTTTCTGTTTTTATTTCTTGAATAGTAAAAGATCCCAGTTGCTTTGGGAAATGCCAGTTAAATGAGCTAATTTCTGTGCTTTGGTTTCTGTAGGTTGTAATGTAAGTTAGTGATAGCCTGTCTCTTCTAATAGCATATTTCCACAATTATTTACATTAGGTCTACAATAAGTGTCTTGTCATGTTAGATAGCTGTAATGACTAAAGAAATAAACTATCAAATACATTGGATAAAACTTCTTCTTTTTTTTTTTTTTTTTTTGAGAAGGAGCCTCAAGCTATCCCCCTGGGAAGAGTGCCATGGCATCACAGCTCATAGCAACCTCCAACTCCTGGGATCAAGCGAGTCTCCTGCCTCTGCCTCCCAAGTAGCTGGGACCACAGGCGCCCGCCACAACTCCTGGCCATTTTTTGGTTGCAGCCATCATTGTTGTTTGGCGGGCCGGGCTGGGGATTTGAACCCGCCACCTTAGGTGTACGTGGCTGGCGCCTTAGATAAAACTTCTTTGTTGGGAAACATAGCTGTGTGCCTGTGTCTTTGCATTGAAGCAAGTAGTTAAAGGAGTGGCTTGACTCTTAGTATGCTCAGGGCTTTCTCTGTGTAGTTATTTCACACATCCTTTCCATGCATTTGGTATATGCTATCCATGCATTTGGTATATGCTATCTCTCTTTTCCTTTTCTTGGAACTTTTTTTTTTTGAGACAGAGCCTCAAGCTGCCTCCCTGGGTAGAGTGCTGTGGCATCAAAGCTCACAGCAACCTCCAACTCCTGGGCTTAAGCGAGTCTCCTGCCTCAGCCTCCCAAGTAGCTGGGACCACAGGCGCCCACCACAACACCCGGCTATTTTTTTTGGTTGCAGCCTTTGTTGTTTGGTGGGCCTGGGCTGGATTTGAACCCGCCACCTTAGGTGTATGTGGCTGGTGCCTTAGCTGCTTGAGCCACAGGCGCTGAGCCTCTTGGATCTTTATATATAAAATGAAGCCTTGGATTGACAGTTTACCAGTAGTGTTTATAATCTCCCAGATGGCTAGTTGGGACAAAATTGGGATTGGTGGCTTGTTTTGTCTGTCCATGTTGTCTGTCTTTGTTTTCTGATCATTAAACAGTACTGTGGGAGAGGGGCCTGACAACAATGTGGGTGTTCAGATATTTACCAACATGCTTCCTCCATTACGTGGTCTACAGAGACGAAAAGTCATTGCTGGGGATTAGTGCTTGAGCTAGTTAGTACATCTTTCTGGGGGTGGAAAGAAGGTCTGACTCTTTTGTGATACAAGGTAAATTTACATTTTATAACTTGTGTTTGAAGTCATATAACAGTTATAAGAAACCTAGTAATGCCGAATCCAGTGTGCTCTTCTTTTTCTTCTAGGAATTCCTTCCCCTAGAGGAGTGTTACTCTATGGCCCTCCAGGTACTGGAAAGACAATGATTGCCAGGGCTATTGCTAATGAAGTTGGAGCCTATGTATCTGTAATTAATGGTCCTGAAATTGTAAGCAAGTAGGTATATGATTTTGTAGAGTAAACTTAAAATTATTAAATATACTTCTCAAATGTGGTTTTTAAAAATGGCTGGGGGTATTCTGTCTAAATATTTCATACATTGAAGTTTTTTAAATATGATCTTTAATTTATATAAAAATTAAGTTGAGGAAATAATTTTTGAAAGTATTTTAAATATTCTAGAAATATTTGACAATCAGATTAGCTTTTATAGATGAAGTTCTAAAAATAATAAGAAATCCTTAAATGTATTTTATTTGTTACAGATTCTATGGAGAAACTGAAGCAAGGTTACGTCAGCTGTTTGCTGAAGCCACTCTACGGTACTCTTTATATTTAAATGTTTTGGAATTAAAAGTCAAGTCTGCTAATCTAAGTGAGAGACTAGTACTTCATAGAAAGCATAAACAATAGTACAAAAATAATAGTGATAGCACTAGAAATAGATTATAGATCTGATATAATTCTACTATATTTCTGTCTGATATTTTAGAAGCTTGATAAATGAGTTAAGTTATTAAATTACATAGAGGAATTAAAATAGTTGTTAAGTCATGTTCTTGCTTGAGCGTATAAATCTGTAACTTTCTTTCATTAGGGTACTTGGGCATATCTATTATATTTAGTTCCCTTAGTAGGTTATATTACCATAGCCCTTTCTCTTTTTTTTGGCTGGGACTGGGTTTGAACCTGCCACCTCCAGTATATGGGGCCAGTCCCCTACTCCTTTGAGCCATAGGCGCCGCCCATATCATAGCCCTTTCTTTACGCTTAAAATTTTTTATATTATACTTTGCTTCAATGAGACAAATCTTTTTTCTGTTAGAAACTGTTTTTACTGATTATTCCTGAGATCATGCTACACTGTTACATTGTAATGGGTATTAGAAACTTGGTCTAATGTAATATTATTTATAATGTAGCATGTCTTTACCATTGTTTTGGTATTTAGCATCATAATTACTGCTTTTTTATCAAAAAAATAGTCATTTCTCCCCCAGTGATGATAGATAAAATTAAGTAGCTTGTAGTCCCAGTACTGTACTAAAAATCTGAGAACAAGTAGTAGACCTTAATGTTTTTATTGTTATGTTTATGGTAGTTGAAGTTTCCATTTCTAAGAGAATTCACATTCTTTTGTTTTTCTGAGACAGAGCCTCAAGCTGTCACCCTGGGTAGAGTGCTGTGGCATCATAGCTCACAGCAACCTCCAACTCCTGGGCTTAAGCGATTTTCTTGCCTCAGCCTCCCAAGTAGCTGGGACTACAGGCATCTGCCACAATGCCCGGCTATTTTTTGGTTATAGCTATCATTGTTATTTGGTGGGCCTGGGCTGGATTCGAACCCGCCAACTCAGGTGTACATGGCTGGCGCCTTAGCTGTTTGAGCCACAGGCGCTGAGCTGAGAATTTACATTTTTTTAAATGGGAGAACTTGTCATCTGGAATGTTCTTTTTAAATAGGTTAAAAAAAAATTCTAGGCTTGGTGTTTGTGGCTCAAGTGGCTAAGGCACCAGCCACATACACCAGAGCTAGTGGGTTTGAAGCCAGCCCAGGCCTGTCAAACAACAGTGATGGCTACAACCAAAAAATAGCTGGGCGTTGTTGAGAGTGCATGTGGTCCCAGCTACTTGAGAGGCAGAGGCAGGAGACTTACTTGAGCCCAGGAGTCGGAGGTTGCTGTGAGCTGTGATGCCACAGCACTCTACCCAGGGAGATAGCTTGAGGCTCTGTCTCAAAAAAAAAAATTTCTAGTTTATGTTCTTTGGATATTAAACATGCTCTAAGGGATATTTTTGTCCTCAGCTTCAAAATTGACCCAGTCATAACAATTCAATGGGCATTAGTGGGAAAGTTCTGCCAGGGCATAGCATTTCATCTCATGAGCAATAGACCTTTCTCAATACTCTGCCTTTTTCTTTTTTTTTTTTGTGAGACAGAGTTTCACTATATCACCCTCAGTAGAGTGCTGTGGCGTCACAGCTCACAGCAACCTGTAACTCTTGGGCTTATGTGATTCTCTTGACTTAGCCTCCCAAGTAGCTGGGACTACAGGCAGCCGCTCTACCCCCCGGCTATTTTTTTGTTGCAGCTGTTTAGCTGGCTCAGGATGGGTTCAAACCCACCAGCTTCAGTGTATGTGGCTGGCACTGTAACCACTCTGCTACGGGTGCTGAGCTGCTACTCTGCCTTTTAATTAGGGGCAGAATATCAGGTTGTTGAGTTAATAATTTGAGTTAGAATTAGTCTAAGGTTTTTTAGCTTAATATTCTAATACCTTTGTAATATTGTTAAGTAAATTCTAAATTTGCCGTGTTGTATTTCAGTTAAAAAAAATTGGACCAAGGGAAAGTTAAAGTTAAATGTAAATTAGAGGTTTCATTCTGTTTGCTTTTAGGCACCCATCGATTATTTTTATTGATGAGCTGGATGCACTTTGCCCTAAAAGAGAAGGGGCTCAGAATGAAGTGGAAAAAAGAGTTGTAGCTTCACTCTTAACACTGATGGATGGCATTGGTTCAGTAAGTAGAGCACTAGTGTTGATTTTGTGTAAAAAAGGATTGGTTCAGTTATTTATTTTGAGACAGGGTCTCCATTCTGTTGCCCAGGTTAGAGTGCAGTGGAGTCATCATAGCTTACTGCAACTTTAAACTCCTGGACTCAAGCAATCTTCCTGCCTCAGCTGCCCAAGTAGCAAAAAGTACAGATGAACACCACCATGCTATGCCTAGTTAATCCTTTTTCCTTTTTGTAGAGATGGGGCTTTACTTATGTTGCTTAGGCTGGTCTTGAACTCCTGGCCTCAAACTATTCTCCTGCCTCAGCCTTCCAAAGTGTTGGGATTACAGGCAGGAGCTACTGTGTCCAACTAGTTGATTCCTATTAATATATATGTAGAGTCAGAAACTATTCTGTGTGTCTCAATCTTTGGTATTCTAGGAAAAAGGAAAGATATTATCTATAGCAACTAAAGAAAAGACCCATAAAATAATTAGCTTCAGTAGATTCTTCAGTATTTAATAACTGCTAGGACAACATCATAACCTGGCATGTTTGTATAGCATATAAAGTAATACATCACGATGGGTTTCTTTTGTGATAAATAGTATTAACTTAAAAACCTGACGCAAAGATGAGTAAGGAAGATTCAGTGGTTAAATGTTCAGGGATTTCATTAAGAAATTTCATGAGTGGCTCGATCGGCTAAGGCACCAGCCATGTACACCTAAGGTGGCGGGTTTGAATCCCCAGCCCAGGCCCGCCAAACAACAGTGATGGCTGCAACCAAAAAATGGCCTGGCGTTGTGGCGGGCGCCTGTGGTCCCAGCTACTTGGGAGGCGGAGGCAGGAGACTATCTTGAACCCAGGAGTTGGAGGTTGCTATGAGCTGTGATGCCATGGCACTCTTCCCAGGGGGATAGCTTGAGGCTCTGTCTCAAAAAAAAAAAGAAATTTCATGAGTGAGTCTTACTACTTAGGTAAAAATTATTTTTTTCAAGGCAAGGTGTTGTGCTAGGCAAGTGAAAGGGAAGAAAATGAGAATAATGGAAAATGTGTAGAACATTTAAAAAGAATTTACTTGTATTACCAGATTCTCTGATAGGGTGTACATTCTTGTATTAATAAAGATTATATGTTAATTTTGTTTAATTGGCCCAGGCTGGGTTTTAACTCACCAGTCTTGGTGTATGTGGCTGGTGCCATAACCACTGTGCTGTGGGCACTGAGCCGATATATGTTAATTTTGAAAGAAATAGTCATGGGACTAGCAATTAAAAAAATTCTCTGAGTCTCTTGACATCCATTATCCAAAAAAAATACACGTTTTATCCTGGATTATTAGTAGCTAAAGGTTTTAGAAGCAAAGTATGTTATACCAGAAAAATTTTAGGAATCACACAGTCCTAAGCTCCTTTTGTATGTTAAAAAACTAGATAATTAGGAAATTTTGGGTTTTACTGGCTAGTGCTAGAAACTAAACATGTGAAAATAATATGAAAGTTTGTTATTAAGTCTGTTATTTACTAACACGGGTTGATAATTTTAAAGGTCTGCAAGGAAAAGATTATCACCTGATAAAGGCTGGCTGACCACTTGGTTCTCAGTTCTAGGGCAGTAGTAAATTGTGATTGTTATGCCTCAGGTTTGGTTCTCAGCTTATAAAGTTGGAAAATTTAATGTTCATAATTGAGCTCTGAGGGCTGACCAATGATAACAGGACTCAAAAGAGACTGATAGATAAATTGGGATACCAGTTTGTCCATTTGTAATAAGAGATGTAACTTGTAAGTAGACCAGATATCTGTGTTGATGGATGACCATATTTTAACCTTGAAGGCAAATATACAGAGATGTATTATAATCAGAAGAGTTCTTGTTGAGTAGGTATGGGGAAGATGAATTAACTAGATTTTCTTCTCTGAAGGCCATGAGGTGCCAGATTGTTTTGAGTAACCATGATTAGCTGGCAGTTGCCAGGTTATCTTAAGCAATTGTCCTTAGTGCTTGATTTGGACACTAGTGTTCTGACTGCTATATAAGTCTCTAAGGCTTTCCACCTATGTGGACTTTCCAAGGTGGACATCTTATATTGGACTTCCCGTGGAGGGAAAGAAGCTTCTATGCTAGTTCGCCTGCCCCCACGACCTGAATAAAGGCAGATGTCCCCATGCCTGTTTGCTGGCCACCATGAGTTTAAAGAGGGGCATGTCACAGCTACCTTTGGCTCCTTGGTTCTTTTCCTGTTTTTCCGGATCCAGTGCAGTACTTTTCAACCTCAACTGTTGGCATTACAGTAGGAAATGAGGTGGAAGGATCAGTGTTGGAGAATCTTTATCACTATGTTAGTCTGTTGCCTTTTTGCTTCTGGGGTAAGCCTCGTGGATTGATTGGTATTCTTGTGGGGAAGAACTATGGGGAAAAGACTGTTTAACTCTTAAACAAAAACAACTATCTCTGGAGGGGGTGGGGGGGAGAAGTGCGGATGGGTGGTGAGAGGGTGACTGGAAAGATCACCTATACGGTCTGTCTAACAAGGGTATAAGTGAACTTTTCTAGAACTAGAGTATAAATGTTTTAACACAATAACTAAGTAAATGACATAAAGTCTGTGTTAACCAGTTTGATGAAAATATTTCAAATTGTATATGAAAATACTACACTATACCCCATGTTTGCATTAGTGTATATAGCTATCATTTAATTAAAAAAAATTCAAAAAAACCCCATAAAAACAACTATCTCATATAGCATTATGTTGTGAGAATGATACAGTTTATGCTTTAGTGAGAAATGTTAGGGAAGTAAGTATTAGATAACTTTTTAGAGGAGGACACATTTAGGCTGAGCTTTGAAAAATGCATAACAAAAGTAATGTGTAATAAAAATCTCTTGCTAAGGTAATACATGGGTAATAAAAGTGTATGTAGGGGTGTCCGAACTGGCAGCCCTTAGGCTGCATGCCGATTTTGTGGGGACTTTTTTGCTTATGTGTGATGTCAGATATCGTGAAAAATATACACAGATCTTCTTTTTACTAACTTGCTTAGTGTTTGTATATTTTATTTATTTATTTATTTATTTATTAGAGACAGAGTCTCACTTTGTCACCCTTGGTAGAGTGCAGTGGCATCACAGCTCACAGCAACCTCCAGCTTTTGGGCTTAGGTGATTCTCTTGCCTCACCATCCCGAGCTGGGACTACAGGTGCCTGCCACAACGCCTGGCTGTTTTTTTTGTTGTTGTTGCAGTTTGGCTGGGGCCGGGTCTGAACCTGTCACCCTTGGTATATGGGACCAGTGCCCTATTGACTAAGCCACAGGTGCCGCCCAATGTTTGTATATTTAATGTGTGTCTCACATTAAACTCCAGTTTATGAATTTGTAAATTCCAGTTCATATTGGAAGACAACTCTTCTTCTTTCAATATGAGATAGAAAGGAAAAAAAAACTTGGATCCCCTGAAGGGAGAGGACTTAGTGTCCTGGACAGTTAGATTCATGCTTACCTATATTGTCATTGTTAGCTTCCTCCCCCTTTTAATCTTTTAGAAAAATATGTAATTTATTTTTATTTTATTTTGTTAGGAAGGAAGTGAAGGACAAGTGTTGGTCCTTGGGGCCACAAATCGCCCTCATGCTTTGGATGCTGCACTCCGTAGACCTGGACGATTTGATAAAGAGATTGAGATTGGCATTCCGAATGCTCAGGACCGGCTAGATATTCTCCAGAAACTGCTTCGAAGGGTACCCCATTTGCTTACTGAAGCTGAGCTGCTACAGCTGGCAAATAGTGCGCATGGATATGTTGGAGCAGACTTGAAAGCCTTGTGTAATGAAGCAGGTGAATGTGATTTGTAATAGTGAGTCTATATTGATGGACTTAATACCTGTTTATACACTGATAGTTTATATTTTCCTTATTAATGGAGATAGCTCTACTATTTATAATCATAAATATTTATTGAAAAAAGCCTAGATGACTCAGGAAATTATAAAAAGGAAATAAGAATCACTCAAGACTACTTGTTAAAGATAACCACTATTCTAGCATATACAGTTGACCCTTATATTTGCTATTCAGCCAAATATGGATTGAAAGTGTTCGGGAAAAAAAACATAATCAAAATTAACAATACAACAAAAAATACAAATTAAAAAAATTATAATTACAGTTCACTCTCAAACATTGAGTTGAACTGCACATGTCCACTTATACTGAGATTTTTTTTCCAGCAAATATATTGGAAAATTTTTTTGAGATTTGCAAAAATCTAGAAAAAACTCACTTTTTCTTTTTGACTTTTAAGAAAGGGTCTTGCTTTGTTGCCCATGCTGGAGTGCATTGGCCTCATCATAGCTTACTGTAACTTTAAACTCCTGGGCTCAAGTGATCCTTCTGTCTCAGCCTCCCAAGTCCTGGGACTATACACATGTACTACCATGCTTGCTAATTTTTCTTTTTCTTGCAGAGATGGGGATCTTGCTCTTGCTTAGGCTATTTTTGAACTTTTGGCCTCAAGTGATCCACCTTGGCCTACAACAGTTTGAAAAAATTTGGTTTTTCTTAAGCTTATTTTATTGTAAGAATACAGCATTTGATAAATGCAACCTAAGACATAATGTGTTATTTGATTCTTACTGGTAAGGCTTCCAATCAATAATAGTCTATTAGTAGTTAAATTTTGGGGGTGTCAAAAGTTATACATGGATTTTTGACTTCCCAGGGGTTTGCTCCCCTCTTAGTGTTCAAGGGTCAACTGAATCTACCTAGCTTTTATATTGTATTGGTTATCATAAGTAATCTAGAGATGACTTTATGTGGGAGGATATGCCAGTTTGAGACTTGCTGGTCTTGAACTCCAGGCCTTAAGCAAACCTCCTGCCTCAGTCTCCTAGAGTGCTAGGATTATAGGCATGAGCCACTGCACCCAGTCAGGGCAGTTTTTATAAGCTGTTGAAATATTTGATCCAGCAGGTAAGAATTTATTGATAAAAATCAGATAAGTCTTTTTTTTTGTCCTGGAGGGTGTGTTTATTTTGTAGTAGCATTAAAACTTAAAACATCTTTGGTTTCCCAGTAATCTTGTTTCATTAATTTATTCCCTTCTCTTTGTTATGAGTATGTGTTTCTAAGTCCTTTTATACTTTGGAGGGATTTTTTCCAGTTGTGGCATTCTGTTTCGGTTTGTAACCCATCTGATATTTTTTTATAAGATGCTTTAAGGAAAGTTTAACCCTTACAGGTAGTAGAATAAATTAAATTCTTGAATTGGAAATTTGCTTGTTTTAGTCTGCTTTGTGTTGCTGTAATGGAATAACAGACTGGATAATTTTTTAAAGAAAATAAATTTATTTCTCACAGTTCTGGAGGCTGGGAAGTCTTATATCAAGTTGCCAGCATCTGACAAGGGCTTTTATACTGTGTCATCCCACAGCAGAAGGTAGAAAGGCAAGAGTGTTCAAGAGCCAGAGAGCAAGAGGGGCTTAACCCACATGCCTAACTGGCTCACTTCTGCCATAATGACATTAATCCATTTTTGAGGGCAGAGCCTTTATGGTATAATGACTTCTTAATGGTTCCACCTCCTAATTCTATCACAATAGCAATTAAATTTCAACAGGAGTTTTGTAGAGAATATTTAAAACATAGCAGTTAATTTAGAGCTTTAATTCAGCAACTTTTATCTCCAAGTAATTGATTAATAATTGCCTAACTTAAGAAGTGTCAAAGGCCCTTCTGTTAATCTTTCATTCTTTTAATCTGTTGTGATATGTGTAGGGAAAGGCGTTCGAGAAGGAAAAATAGGTAAGAAACAGGATATGACAAAGGAAAGAGATTTGTAAACAACTATTAATACAATGATAAAGTACTCATTAAAAATGTAAAGTGGAAAATATAGTGTGTTCTCTTATGGGGAAAGGAAATGCTATGTTTATATAGGAAAAGTGGCATCCTAAGGAGAAGCTTAAAGAAAAAGTAGGAGTTCTACATTGAGAAGGCAAGAAAGGGAAAACATTCTTTTGAATGCTTTTACCAGCTCTGTGATAGAAGTATCAGAGTGAAGGGTCTCACAGTATGTGGCAGAGCTGAGATTTAAAACCTAGGCCGGCTCCGTGCCTGTGGCTCAAGTGGCTAAAGTGCCAGCCACATATACCTACGGTGGTGGGTTCGAATCCAGCCCAGGCCTACCAAAAAATAGCCAGGCGTGTGGTGGGCACCTGTGGTCCTAGCTACTTGGGAGGCTGAGGCAGGAGACTTGCTTGAGCCCAGGAGTTGGAGGTTGCTGTGAGCTGTGATGTCACAGCACTCTACCCAGGGGGACAGCTCGAAGTTCTGTCTCAAAAAAAAAAAAAAAAAACCTAGGCCTAGATCGCCTTCAGTTGCATGCTTCTTAGTTAAAATAAGACAATAAAACATGGATTTCTTTTAGAGTGGTGTAGCTTTATGACTTAATTTTAGTCAGTCAAACTAAGGATAGAATCAATTTCTATTTTCCCTTAATCTAGCAGTGAATCAGATTATGAAAAATAATTTTTGAAAAAGATGTGTTATAATTATATTGATAGTATCCAGTAAGGATACCACATGTAATTTTGGGATTTTGTGTATATTGTCTCAAATAATTGTGTATGTTTCATATAATATCATTCTTTTAACTTTATGTCACAGAATAAAGTTTAAGAACAGTATGATAGAATTTTTTGCAAGGAATTTTTCGGAAGAGTCAGTGGTATGGTAAATAGGTTTAAGGTTTGGATAGCCCTGACTTTGAAATTAGGCTTGTGATCTTAGGCAAGTTCTTTGCCTTATCTGAGCCTACATTTTCTCCATTTATAAATTGAGGGGATTAGAGTAGATGGTATGTTATTGCCTTTGCAACTGTGATAGTCCCTGGATGTTAGGGAGACTAAGAAATAAACTAGAAAAAAATGATAGGGATAATTAGAAAATGGAGAGGCAATAGGGAAGATCAATAGCTAAGTTATTCCTTAGGCCTGTTCTGGCCTTATTTAACTACTTTCATACATGTTGCCTTTCTGCCCTTCATGGTCTTTTCTCTTGTGCCTCTTTGAATGAGTTACTCTTAGGTAGTTAGTAAGGGCTTTCCTGTATGTGTTCTTAATAACAATGTTATAAAGGAGACTAATTTTTTTAATACATAATTTGTTGTATTATATATAATTGATACATAATTGTCTGCAATTGTGAATTTCTGCTAAACACTTGGGTGCAGATTTCTTTTTTTTTTTTTAAATAAAATGACTTATTTTCCTTTTGGTAGATAATCGGTGGTGGGATTGCTGGAATGGAATGAATGGTAGTCTACTTTTAGTTTTTTTAAGAATCTCTGTATTGTTATTCATAGAGGATGCATTAGTTTACATTCCCACCAACAGAGTTCAAGTGGTTTCTTCCCACTGTATCTGCACCAGCATCTCTTATTTTTTGACTTTTTAATGATGGTCATTCTGATGGAGTAAGTTGGTATCTCTTTGTGGTTTTGATTTGTGTTTCTCTGATGATTAGTGTTGTTGAACTTATTTTTGTGTTTGTTGATCATTTGGAAAAAAAAACTGTTTATGTCTTTTTTTTTTTTTTTTTTTTTTTGAGACAGAGCCTCCAGCTATCCCCCTGGGTAGAGTGCTATGGCATCACAGCTCACAGCAACCTCCAACTCCTGGGCTCAAGCGAGTCTCCCGCCTCAGCCTCTCAAGTAGCTGGGACCACAGGTGCCCGCCATAACGCCTGGCCATTTTTTGGTTGCAGCCATCATTGTTGTTTGGCGGGCCCGGGCTGGGGATTCGAACCCGCCACCTTAGGTGTATGTGGCTGGTGCCTTAGCCGATTGAGCCACAGGTGCCAAGCCAAACTGTTTATGTCTTTCACCCACTTTTTGAGTTCTTTGTAGATTCTGGGTATTAGCCCTTTGTTGGGCGTATTTGTGAATATTTTCTCCCATTCTGTATATTGTCTACTTGTTGATTATTTCCTTGAAACTTTTTAGTTTAATTAAGTCCCATTTATTTCATTTTGTTGTTGAAGAGTTTTTCTTCTAGAATTCTTACAGTTTTAAGTCTTGCATGCAAGTCTTTAGCCCCTCTTGAGTTAATTTTTGTGTATGGTAGAGACAGGGATCCGGTTTTATTCTTCTCTCATTCTTCTCTATATCCTCTTTTCCCAGCACCATTTAATTAATAGGGCATCCTTTCCTCAGTGTATGTTTTTCTTTTATCAAAAAATAGTTAGTCATAGCTGTATGGCTTTATTTCTGAGTATTTTGTTCCATTGGTCTATGTGGTTTACCTTTGTACCACTACCATGTTGTTCGGTTAGTATAGTCTTGTAATGTAGTTTGAAGTCAGGTAATGTTATATCTCCAGATTTTCTTTTGCTTAGGATTGCTCTGGCTATTTGGGCTCTTTCTTTGTTTCATAAAACATGGATTTTAGGATCTTTCTGTTTTGGGTTTTTTTTTTTTTTTTTATATCTGGGAGAAATGATGCTAGTATTTTGATTGGAATTATGTTGAATCTGTTAATTACTTTGGGCAATGTGGACATTTTAACAATAACAATGTTGATTCTTTCTACCAGTCCATGAGCATGAGATGTTTTCCATTTGTTTGTGTCATCTATGATTTCTTTCATCAATGTTTTTTAGTTCTTTTAGAGAGCTTTCACCTTTTACCTAGGAATTCACAAGTGTGTTCCTAGGATTGTTATCTTTGTCATTACATGTTACTAAGTTCTTGATTTGACTCTCATTTTACTCTTGATTTGACTGTTATTAGTGTATAGAAATACTACTGGTATATGTATGTTGATTTAGTAACCTGAGACTTTATTGAATTTACTTATGAATTGTATGAGTCTTTTCGTGGAGTCTTTAGGGTTTTCTAGATGAACAATCATACTTTTGACAGACAGGCATAGTTTGACCTGCTGTTTCCTGGATGACCTTTCTTTCTCTTGCCTGGTTGCTCTGGCTAGGACTTCCAGTGCTGTGTTGAATAGAAATGATAGCAGACATCCTGTATTCTTCCAGTTTTTAGGGAGAATACTTTCAACTTTTCCCCATTCAGTATGATATTGGCTGTGGGTTTATCATATATGGCTTTTATTATTTTGAGGTGTGTTCTTTCTATGCCTAGTTTTTTGAGTGTTTTAATCATGAAGGAGTGCTAGATTTAATCTAATGCCTTTTCTGTATTATTGAGATGATCATATGGTTTTTCTTAATTCTGCTTATGTAGTGAATCACATTTATTGAACCATCCTTGCATTCCTGGGATGGAACCCACTTGATCATGGTGAATTATCTTTTCAATGTGCTGTTGGATTTGGTTTGCTAGTATTTTGTAGAGGATTTTTATATCCATGTTCAAGAGGGACGTTGGTTTTTTTGTTGTGTCCTTTCATGGTTTTGGTATCAGGGTGATACTAGCTTTATAGAATGAGTAAGAGGGAATTTCCTCCTTTCAATTTATGGAACAGTTTTAGTAGGATAAGTCTTTGTTCTTTCTGGTTGAATTGGCTATCAATCTGTCTGTTCTTGTGCTTTTTTGGGTTGGGAGACTTTTTTTGCAGTTTTTGGCTGGGCTGAGTTTGAACCCACCACCTCTGGCATATGAAGCTAGCACCCTACTCCTTTGAGCCACAGGCACTGCCTGGGAGACTTTTTTATTACTGATTCAGTTTTGCTACCCATTATTGGTCTGTTCAGGATTTCTTTTTTTTCTAGATTCAAATTTGGGAGGTTGTATGTTTCCAAAAATTTATCCATTTCCTCTAGATTTTCTAGTTTGTATGTATAGAAATTTTCATGGTGGTCATAGAAGATACTTTGTAGTTCTGTGGTATCAGTTGTAATATCTCCTTTTTACTTCTTCTTTCCCTCCCTACCTTCTTCCTTCTTCTCCTCTTTTTTGAGACAGGTCTTACTCTGTGGCCTTGTCTAGAGTTTATTGCTAACATCATAGCTCACTACAACTTCAACCTACTAGGCTCAAATGATCCTCCTGGCTCAGCCCTCCCAAGTAGCTGGGACTATATATGTGTACCACCATGCCTGGCTAGTTTACCGATTTTTTGTAGAGACGAGGTCTAACTCTTGCTCAGGCCGGTCTTGAATTTCTGGCTTCAAGTGATCCTCCTGCCTTGGCCTCCCAAAGTGCTGGGATTATAGGTATGAGCTACCACACCTGGCCTGTCTTTTTCACTTCCGATGGGGGGTTATTTGAATCTTTTCTATTACTGGTTAATCTATTATTAGCTCATGGTATATATGTTCTGTTTATCTTTTCACAAAACTAACTTTTTGTTTCACTGATCCTTCATTTTATAATTTTTGTTTGTTTGTTTTTTTTTTTTCATTTTATAATTTTTGTTCAACTACTTGAATTTGATTAAATTATAAATTAGGTTAATAGTATGACTTATAAGCAAGTTGACACGATTATGAAACTGAGCATTTTAAAAAGTAGAATTATGCCCCAAGTACAATAGAATGGACATAGGTGTATCTGATTTCTTTTTTTTTTTTTTTTTTTTTGCGACGGAGCCTCAAGCTATCCCCCTGGGTAGAGTGCCATGGCATCACAGCTCATAGCAACCTCCAACTCCTGGGCTCAAGCGAGTCTCCTGCCTCTGCCTCCCAAGTAGCTGGGACCACAGGCGCCCGCCACAACGCCC
>CAUYQV010092724.1:0-48852 GCA_963574575.1 Galagoides demidoff | reverse complement strand
TCTGTGGTATGGGTTTGACGATGAGTTTTTAGATACAACAATGAGAATTCACAAAATTAAAAAAATGGTAATTTAAAATTAAAAACTTGTCCTCTATGAAAAACATTGTTAATAGAATAAAAGGACAAATCTTACTGGGAACGATGTTTACAAACCATTTATTTGGCCAAAAAATTAAAATAATTTATAGCTTTCATAGGAAAGCTATAACCCAATTATAGCCCAAGAATACTGGAGAAGGGGAGAGGGAGGGGAAGAGAGGTGGTAGGATGGGTGGAGGGAGGGTGATTGGTGGGATCACATCTATGGTTCATCTTTTAAGGGTATATGTGAATCTTTCTAAATGAAGAATATAAATGTCTTAACACAATAACTAAGAAAATGACATGAAGGCTATGTTAACCAGTTTGAGGAGAATATTTCAAATTGTATATAAAAATAGCACACTGTACCCCATGAGAGTATCAATGTACACAGCCATATCTAATAAAAAAAAATGACCTAGGTATTTTCACTAGAGTATTAAAACCAATGTTCATATAAAAACATGCAAACAAATGTGTACAAATTTTCATTCATTGTCACAAAAAACTGGAAGCAATCATGCTTTTTTTCAATAGGTATGGATAAAAAAATGGTGGTGCATCCTTACAAGGAACTATCATTCAGGGATATGTACATCATACATCCGAATTATTATGCCAAGAAAAGCATGGATGAATCTTAAATCCATGTCAATTGAGAAAGTCACTTTAAAAATGTTTCATATGATATGATTCTAATTATATAACCTTCTAAAAGGACTATAGAGAATTTTAAAAATAATAAAAATAGTTGCCAGGTGTCAGAGAAAGAAAACAGGGATGAATGGATGAAGCATGGAGGTTTGCTTCCTTGCACTTGTCATGATCACTGCACTAAAATGTTACAAAAAATGTGTTGGTGAAGATGTGAAGAAAAGAAAATCCTCACACATTGTCGATGAGAATTCAATTGGTGCATTATGGAAAACAGCATGGATGTTCCTTGAAATATTAAAAATAAGGCTGGGTGCCTATGGCTCAATTGGCTAGGGCACCAGCCATGTACACTTAAGGTGGCGGGTTTAAATCCCCAGCCCAGGCCCGCCAAGCAACAATGATGGCTGCAGCCAAAGGATGGCTGGGCATTGTGGTGGGCGCCTGTGGTCCCAGCTACTTGGGAGGCGGAGGCAGGATACTCTCTTGAGCCCAGGAGTTGGAGGTTGCTGTGAGTTGCGATACCATGGCACTCGGCCAAGGGGTATATCTTTATGCTCCGTCTAAAAAAAAAAAAAAAAAAAGAAATATTAAAAATAAAACTTCCATACAATCCAGCAATGTATATGTATCCAAAAGAATTGAAATCAGTAAGGAGAAGAGACATCTGTACAGTGGTGTTAATCATAGCCCTGTTTGAAATAGCCAAGATACTACCTTTGTATTCAACCTCAGTGTTGACTGACGGATGAATGGATAAAGATAAAGTGACATATACAAAATGAAATACCATTCAGCCTTGAAAAAGAAAGAAACCCTACGTTTTCATAACATAGATGAACTAAGAGGACTGTTCTAAGTAAAACAAACCATGAACTAAAGGAAAGATACTGAATGATCTCACTTCTTTTTTCTCTCAATATTTTTATTAAATCATAACTGTGTGAACTCACAGAAGCAGACAACAGAATGCTAGGTGCCAGGAGTTCAGGATAGGGAGCAGAAGGTGTGAGGAAGGGGAATGTGGGCCGAAGGGCTTAACATTTCAGTTAGAAAGGATGAACACATTTGGGAGATCTGTTGTGTAGCACAGTGACTGTAACTGGTAACAACGTCTTTCAAAAACTGCTAGCAAAGTAGATTTTTACATGTTATAACGGCAAAAACAAAAATTGTAAGTATGTGAGGTAAGAGATATGTTAGGTTGATGTAAGTATTTCACGATGTACACTATATCAAAACTTCACACTGTACCATTTCTATTTGTCAATTAATTCTTAATTAATCTGTGGGAAAAATAAGCAGCTGATTCAAAGAGGACCGGTTGAGTGCGTGAAGCCTATGGATACTTTAGGGGGTTAAAAATATTATCTATGATACTGTAGTGGTTGATACCTGAGACTATGCATTTATCAAAATTTAAGGAAATTAACAGAACAAAATTTAAAAAGATGTTTAGGAATTAGAGGGATCTCAGGTTGATCTTCCAGAAACGAAGCAATCTAATGGCTTTAGAAATGTTGACAAGCCTCCTCTAATTGCACTTTATGGTGCTTTACAGATATTGTACTTTTTTTTTTTTTTTTTTTTTTTTGCAGTTTTTAGCCAGGGCAGGTTTGAACCCACCACCTCCGGTATATATGGGGCTGGTACCCTACTCCTTTGAGCCACAGATGGCGCCCAGATATTACATTTGTTACAGCTTGAATGTCTGAGGCAAACTTGCACTTGGCAAGTCTGTCAACACTAGTTACCCTACAGCACATGCTCATTTTGTGTGCACATGCTCATTTTGTGTCTCTGAGTCACTTGCTTGGTCACACAGTATTTCACACTTTTTCTTTATTGTTGTATATTTATAATGAGTGGTGGTCAGTGAACTTTGATGTTGCTATTGTAATGGTATGGGGTACCCCAAGCCACATCCTTGTAAGATGGCAAACTTAATGAAGAAATGTGTATTTTCTGACTGTTCTATGGACAAACTATTCCCCCATCTCTCTCTCTCTCTCCTCAGACGTCTTCATTCCATGAAACATAACCATATAGAGTTGGCTAATTACTAAATCTACAATGACTCTAAGCATTCAAATGAAAAAAACACATTGCATGTCTCTCACTTTAAATGGAATGCAAGAAGTAAGTGAGCTTAATGTGGAGGGCTCGTGGACAGTTAAGATGGATCAAAAGCTAAGCATCTTGTGCCAGACAGCCCGGTTCTGAATGCAAAGGGAAGGCACTTGAGGGAAATTAAAATTGTTATACCAGTGAACACACAAATGATCAGAAAGTCAAACAGCCTTCTTACTGACATGAAGAAAGTTTGAGAGGTCTGCATAGAAGATCAAATCAGCCACAACATTCTCTCGGTCAAAACCTAATCCAGAGCAGAACCCTAATTCTCTTCAATTATATGTAGAATGAGAGAGGTGAAGAAACTTCAGAAGAAAAGTTTGAAGCTAGCAGAGATTAATGCATGAGATTGAAGGAAAGAAGCCATTTCTATGATCTGAAAATGCAAGGTGAGGCAGCATGTGCTGACAGAGGAGGTGCAGCAGTTATCCAGAAGATATAACTAAGATCATTGATGTGGGCGGCTACACTGACCAATACATTTTCAGTATAGATGAATCAAGAAGATGCCATCTATGATTTGTACAGCTGGAGAGGAGAAATCAATGCCTGACTTCAAAGATTCAAAGGACAGGTTGTCTCTCTTCTCAGTGGCTAATCTAACTGGCAATGTTAGATTGAAGCTGATGCCTATTTACTATTTGGAAATCTTAGGGCTCTTAAAAGTTACAGTAAATCTTCTCTGCTTGTTTTCTATCAATGAAACCAAAAAAAGCTCATATGACAGCACATATTTTTACAGTATAATTCATTAACTATTTTCAACCAACTATTAAGACCTGTTGCTCAGAAAAAAAAAAAAAAAACTAATAATTCCACTCATTGACAATGCTCCTGTTTAACCAGACCCTGATGGAAAAGCACAAGCATATTGATGTTGTTTTCAAACCTGATAACACAGCATTCATTCTGCAGCACATGGATCAATGGTTTTCAACTTTCCAGTCTTACTGTTTAAGAAATACAGTTTGTTAGGCGATAGCTGCCACAGAATGTGATTCCTATTATGGATATGACAAAGTCAATTGAAAAGGTTCTAGAAAAGATTCGCCATTTTAGATGCCATTATGAACATCTGAGATTCATGGAAAGAATTTAAAATATCAATATCTATAGGAGTTTGAGATACATTGACTCTGACTCTTATAGATAACTTTGAAGGCTTTGAGACTTTTCCTGGATGAAATAACTGCAGGGGTCCTGAAAATAATCAAGAGAACTAGAATTAGAAATGGGATTGAAGGCTTGGTGCCTGTGGCTCAAGTGGCTAAGGCAACAGCCACATACACCTAAGGTGGTGGGTTTGAATCCAGCCTGTGCCCGCCAAACAACAATGATGGCTGCAACCAAAAAATAGAGAGTGGTTGTGGCAGGTGCCTGTGGTCCCAGCTACTTGGGAGGCGGAGGCAGGAGGATCGCTTGAGTCCAGGAGTTGGAGGTTGCTGTGAGCTGTGATGCCACTGTACTCTACCCAGGGGGACAGCTTGAAGCTCTATCTCAAAAAAAAAAAAAAAATGGGATTGAAAAATGTGGCTGAATTGCTGTAATCTTAAGAGAAAACAATAAGGGATAAAATGTTATTTCTTATGAATGGACAAAGAAAAGAGAGATGTTTCTTGAGATAAAACCTACTTCTTGTAAACATGGTATGACTATTCTTGAAATCATAATGAAGAACTCACTATTATATAAACTTAGTTAATGTATCAGGGCCAGGGTTGGAGAGGACTGACTTCATATTTGAAAAATATTACACCTTGGATAGAATGTTATCAAACTGAGATCACATGCAATAGAGAAATCTTTCATGAAAGGAACAGCAATCAAGGTAGTAAACTTCAATGTGGTCTTACTCTAAGATATTGCCACAGCCAGCCCAAATTTCAGCTATCACCGCACTGATCAATCACCAGCAGCCAACATAAAGATTATGATTTAGTTAGCCTCATATGGTCTTTAGCATTTTTTAGCCATAAAGTATTTTTAAGTTAAAATGTGTACATTTTTTAGACCTAATGTTATGGGACACTTAATTGGCTACAATAAAACATAATCATAACTTTTATATGCACCTAAAAATTAAAAAAAAATGTGACTACCTTATTTAGTATTTGGTTCATTTTAGTAATCCAGAACAAAACTTGTGATATTTCTGAACTATATAAAACAACCTCAGTCATGTGGGGGGTTGGAAATTGTCCCAATTTCAATAACTCTGGAAAAGAATAGAGTCCAAAAGACAAAATGCATAAAAAGAACATATCCCCTGTACTCTGTTAATAACGTTCTGTCCCCTGGGATGTAAGCTTGGGTTAACAAATCCCCTATTGCTATGTATGTATACTGAAATGAAGCAATTAATTAAATGAATGTCACATTCTAGGAAGCAAATTTCAAAGTGTTAATAGTTGGTATATATGGATTAGAAAGTAAAGAAGGCTAAAATGATCCTTTTCGTTAATGACCAGTATGAAGTTCTGTTTAACTTAATACTGACACACTGATTATGAATGGAAATATATAGATACATATACACAACTGGGTTAGTATACTTACAAAACTTCCTTGCCTAGTTACCTGAGAGGACCTAGAAACAATGGCATTCCAATAGTACAGAATATATTTAGCATATAACCCAGAAAAGAGTTCCTAATATCATTCTTGAATAAAAAGAACTTCTTGGATAAATGGCTTATTCTAGGTCTGAGGTAGGGAATACACAAATTCTTTGTCTATTCACTTCAAAATGTAATGATGTAATTTCCTAACCAAGTCCAAATAAGCTAGTAGCCATCTCTTGATGTTAAGTCATCAATCAATTTTGAATTTACTCTCTTGAATGGTTTGAAGAAATGTGATAATGGCTGAGTGTCTTAACATTATTTTGGTTAATGTTTTACGCACTTATCAGTTCATTTTGAAAACAACAAGTGGAGAAAGCATTTATCAAAAATGTTGCATCAATCAATTTAGATTAAGGCAAGCAGATATCTTCAAAGAGTCAGTTCACGCAGACTGCTTCTGGTTTTCTTTATCTATGTTTCCCATACCAATATGAATTGTCTTTTCTATATGCAGCCACAACACATTAAGCATAGTCCATCATAGCCTTTAGTTCACTATATTACAACTTTTTAAAATTTTCTTTGACCCATGCCAAAAGAGTATATACCTAGTATAAAAAATGTTAATACAAAAATATACTTTAAAATAATATTCTTAGTAAGATAAAGGAACAAACTAATCAATACAATCTGTCTGTTAAAGCAGTCATTAAGTTAGTCAGGGTTTTTAAAATTTCAGCAGGAAAATTTTACCCAGTCTGTCATAGAGATTATGTGTATGATAGATCAGAAGGTGGCATGAATAAAAACAATCAAAAGAGATGAACCAAATGAAGACAGGAGAAAAAATAAGAAAAAATAATGAATTATTGCAATAGAACTTAAGGGAAAGAACCAAGAAATTAGTGAAACTAATAAAAAGCATGCATTTTTCAAAGAAGAAACTATTAAGCTCCTGCTTAGTAGAAAATATGTGGGCCTCATTTCCAGTATTTCAGAGATTATAAGTGATTAATAAGTTGATGCATCATAAACTTCATTCCACCAAGAATATGTTGTGATTACACGTCTGTATAAGTATAAAAGTCAATAGAATAAACATATAGTGTAATCAGTAAATTATGTAAATGAATAC
Source organism: Galagoides demidoff (assembly GCA_963574575.1). Taxonomy (NCBI): domain Eukaryota; kingdom Metazoa; phylum Chordata; class Mammalia; order Primates; family Galagidae; genus Galagoides; species Galagoides demidoff. The sequence continues at coordinate 42,283 of CAUYQV010092724.1, read as the reverse complement.
AAATAAAATACACCATACAATGTATGACCATTAAAACATGCATTTCATTAGCCAAGACCAGGAACATTTAAAAAAGTTAAATATGCCTTAATACAATAAGTCTGAAGAACAACAACAAACAAGAAAAGACTGTAAAACTTCTGATTAGGAGCCTGTACTTCATTGTGAATGCTCAATTTTTGGTCAGATGGGTTTCTAATCATGGCAGAATTGCTTGTCAGACGAGCCTTTCCTTGGATAAAAGCTATAAACTGTGATGTTGCCATAAGGGTCTCGCAGAAAAGCGATGTCATGGAGAATAAGCACGCTTATTGAAACTGTGTTTTAAATAAAGGTGACCATCTGCTTGCTCAGGCAAAATGGCAAGTTTCTTTATTTGTGGTTGGTTTATATAGGGAATTTTGTACATGCATACAATACAGTAATGACCTCATAGATCCATTTTAACATCATGTGACTACCTTGTGATTAGATTCCTATAATCCACTCAACATACACCTTTTGACATAACCCTATGAACATAACCCAATTTAACATAACTTAATGGAGAACATGATGTTAGCCATTACTTCTTTGTTCTTACCTGATGATGCCTAAGGCTAGGGAGGAACAAGGTAGATTGAATACCTGCCCTTGCTGACCTTGCCATTTGGAGGCTCTTACTTCGAATCTTTAAGCAAAGCATAAAGAAACTTCTAGGGCATGCAGAAATTTGTGTGCAAACCACTGCTCCCATGTGGACCTTAAGTCAGGGTTTTTTTGCTGGAATCTTTTATAAGGAATTTTCAGGCTGGACTTCTCAAAAGCCTTTCACGAGCCCAGGTTTCATCTGTGCCTTTAGATACATGTATGCATTGGGTAAATTCCTCTTCTCTTAAAGTCCCTGAGCACATTTCCATTCCCAGACCCATCAGCGAGCGACTTTCATTACTTACCACAGATCAGGAAAGGTTAGTGATGGGTATCTGGCCAGTTTTCCAAAGGGCTTTTTTATTGGCCTTATGAAGTCAACTTTAATTCCTTAATGTATTCTGGACATCTCTGGAAATGCTATTCCGGCCAAAGCCTTGGTCATGTTAGACCCTCAACTAACCCAGCCACATGGGATTCTGCCTCAGTTTCTCACAAGTATGCCTGCACAAAGTCTTTTCACTGCTCTCTCTCAAATGGCTTATTTGGCCAGAGGCATATAGGCATTTCCCCTATATTTCCCCCTTCTTTTTCTTATTGGCATTCACAACAGACATCATTAAAGCAAAAATGGCAGGATGTCTTTTGTTCTCCTTACTAGTTTGATTTAACTTCTTACACATGATATAAATAGTTAAACAAAAGATCCAACAGTACTTTCAATGAGTCCATTGATTATGGGCAGTCCATAATTGTTCTGAATTTCTATGCCAATCAGCAACAAAAGTCTTGTTCTTCTATTTTGTGTCAAGGCAACTCCTGCTATAGTGGCAGTTGCAGTAACAGCAATGATCCCCCAAATGGTAGCAATCAACAGTCCAATAAATCAACGACTTCTCTTCAGGATTCTGTCAGCCAACAGCTGCAATATTGATAGAGCTGGGGACTCCTGCCAAGGTCTTGCTAAGTTCAATGGCAGCCACACTCCTGTTTGAGCTCACACCTTCAGCAGTATCATATAATTTCTTTAAGTGACCACATGTAATGGCAGATAATTTCAGTATTCTCTATAAAAGGTCCTGTCTCTCTCTCTGGGGTTGGTTCACACTCATCCTGTTCAATTTGGTTGTTACCCATTTCACCACCTTCTTCATCTTCCTTTTGTGGTATTCCTACCTCTGGGCGGTGTCTTAATTTTAAGTTCTGATCTGGAACCCAGAGTTAACTATCTCCTATAGAAATATAAGCATAGCCTCTTCCCCAACATAATACAGTAGCTGGTATCCATACATTCTTAATTGCATCTTTATAATAAACTGGTTGGTCAAGAGAAGGTGAGGTCACAGTTATTCAATGTTTATAAGCTGGTATTTCATTTTTCTCATTCATATTAAAAAAAATTTAAGGTGAAGCATGCTGAAGATAATCTATTTCTGGGGGTGATGTTATACTGTTCTCCCTCTTTTTTCAATTTTAAGAGCATTTCTTTTAAAGTTTGATTTTGTCTTTTAACAATAGCTTGTTCAGTTCTATTACCAGGAATTCTTGTGATATGTTTAATATTATATAATTTTAAAAAGACTTGACATTTGTTAGAGATATAAGCAGATCCATTATCTGGTCTACTGAATGATTTAATTAATGAAGCTCTTTAAATTTTTTTAGAGGGAGGGGACACTGCCCCACCCAAACTGGTTTATCAGAGAGAGGGCAAAGCACTGCTGGGAAGTGACCTCTAGGCAAATACCTCCCATAAAGTGGGAAGTCTAAGGCCTCTCTTATCATGACCAATTCCAATTATTTCAGGCTCTCTCACAGAACCGGGCTGAGACAGATCAAAACCCCATATTAAACATGATATTTTTAATAGCTTTAGAGACAGTGGGAATTGTAAGCATAGCATCCCATTGTTGTAATAAATCTCTTCCCCGTGAAGTTATTACTATAGGGGCATCTTACAGGTGTATACAAGCATTTTGTCCACCAGGCCTTTTGCAGGGTAAGTCTGACACACTTTGTTCAATATTAGTCATAGTCCAAAGGTCTACAAAAGTAGCCTGGACATACATCTTAGGCCAGAGTGTGTGGCAATGATAGAGACATCAGCTCCTGTATCCACTAAACCTTCAATCTGGATATCATTGTAAAAAGTTACCTTACACTGGTGGCCAGTTACACTGGCCAAAAGATCTGTTTCCCTGTACTTTCAAACTTACCCTCACAAAAAACTGGGGCTGCTTTACTCTTGTTATAAGGCAAAATTAGAATTTGAGCTACCGGTTGACCAGGTGATAATTAGAGATCCTTGGAAGTGGAAGCCATAATTAAAATTTCTCCATTATAGTCCTCAGTAATTATTCTAGGATGGACATTAAGTCCTTCTATGGTTAGGCTGTTTCTGCCTAAAATTAGATCTATGGTTCCAGAAGGAATGGGACCATAAACACCAGTAGGTAATTCCTAAAGGGAGTCTCCATTTCTCAAATCTGCACTAGATAGTAATGGTAAATCAAGCACTTCACTGCCTTGAGTGGCATGGAAATGATCTTGAACTGGAATTTTATCTGATTATTTTAATTTTGATTCACCTGAACATGGGCTTGGCCATTGCTCACAGGGAATTGTTGTTGGAGGCTGCTCGAAGTTTTTGACCTGGGGCCTCAAGCAGACCCCATTACCAAATTTCCCTGGCTATGATCGGTATTGGAAGATTCTCGCCTATATAAAGAGGACAAAACATTGCCATCTTTGTCTTTAATGGGCCTACATTCATTAGTCCAGTGATGGCCATTTCCACAGCAGAGACAGAAACCGGGGACCTCAGTTTCATTGTTTTTCCTACATTCCTTTTTTAAGTGCCCTGCCTTGTTGCAGTTGAAGCACTTGGCCTTAGAGCTGTTAGTTGCTAAGGCAGATGCCAAAGCCCAAGCTTATAAGTTAGCTTGAAAGGTGCCTGAACTGACCTGTTGGCAGGCATAGATATACTGTTCTATAGTAACATTTTCCTGATTCTTTAACTCCTGCTAGAGCTTGTCTACAATCAGTGTTCACATTTTTGAAAGCTAACTGCAAAACCAATAACCTATGGGCATCGTCTCCTGGCATAGATCTTTCAATAGCAGTTTGCAATCAAGCAATAAATTCAGTGTAGGGCTCATTGTTCTCCTGAAAATTGTTTAGTAAAAACTGTTGAGTTTTTCCTCTCTGATCTAAATGCTGCCAAGCTCTTATACAGACATCCCTTACTTGTATTATCTGTTCAGGGGTCAGAGCTGCCTGAGCATTTGCTGTCTCAAAAAGTCCAGTCTCTGTTAGTTCTTCAAAAGTGAGTCCACCAGCAACTTTGTTCCTATAAGCTAGTACTTTTGTTTCGTCAGTCCACCAGGATTTGAATTGAATATACTGACCTGTGCTCAAGGTGGTATGAGCCAAAGTGTCCCAATCTAAAGGAATGAAGTGATACATTCCACAATAAGAAGATAGGATCCCACCGCATAGGGTGAATTGGGCCCATAAGTATGAACCATATTTTTTAAAATTCTCAGTACTTAATCGGGACTTCAGCATAATTGATAGTAGCATTGCCCTTATTGTCATATGCTTGAGTTACAGACATGACTAAGGATTCCTCCTTCCCTTTTCTAGAGGTAATAGAACCTTCTGCATTCTGGACAATATTAAAGATATCAGGCTCAACATTAAAATGAATTCTAGGGCTAAAAGGATCAGGCCAGACTGAATAGAATACTGGCTGGCGGAGTGATTGGGACAATTGTAGGAATGGCAGTAGGAGCTGTGGCAGAGGGTCTGGAAGTTTCAACATATAGAGGCCTAGCCTGCTGCTTTTCTAATTCCTGAAGCTGCTTTTTTTTTCTTTTTTTTTTTTTTTATAGATAAAAAGCCTTCAGTAAGTAACTTTTTAAGGCTCTTAAAGTCTTCTGCATCAGAGACATTGGTGATAGTACAGTCAGAATCAGTTTCACTATACTGTGGATCAGAGGGTCCCTGCCCCGGGGGCAATGTGTAGAACAGCCCATCCCATCAGGACATTTTAAAGGTATATCATATATAGGTTTTTCTACACGCACACAAGTACTGTCTATGTCAAAATTAGGTTTTTCTACACACGCACAAGTACTGTCTATGTCAAACTTAGACTGCAATGGTCCTAAGACTCTTAGAACTAAATAATTACCCATTTTACCTTTATTTATGCCAAAGAGCCTCACGGACCCTGCACAACCATTCTCTCTTTGGTTTCAATCATCTGTGTCTTACCTTAGGTGTATGCAGCTTTGTCCAGAGTGTTGAAGTAGGGTCTCCCTGAAGAAGCTGGCCAGGCTATCCTCACGAAGATCACCCTTCATACCCTTCTCACCTTGTTCGCTGTGCCAGAACGTTGCCATCAGGGTCTTGCAGAAAAGAAATGTTCTGGAGAATGAGCACAGGGGAACATTTGAACAAGAGGAAAATTTTGATGTATATTTTGTTTACTTGCTTGATTTTGTGTCTTTATGTCTAAGGAAAGGCGTCAATTGACACCATGAACAACTGAATCTTCGGAAGAAGCTGACGGTACTTCTGGCTTGAAGAATCAGAACACAGAATTCTGAGTTCTCATACCTGCTGGAAAATGAGAGAAAATACTTTAAATAATAGGGCCAAAAAAGGGAATCTAAATTCTGTGTGCAAAAGGAACATAAATATTTGGCTGGATCTGAAACTTCTTGTAATGTGGGATAAATTCCCAGATTTCCTTAGCTGTCCAGGGGTAGAAGAAATGAATGGAGATTTTAGCTGCTGGCTGTTGGCTAAAATCTGAAAATATGATGCCATCTATATTTTCTCATTCTTATTTTGCCCATATTTCTATTTATTTAAATCATACAACAATAACTCTACATAGTGCATAATTTACTCTTGTATAGGATAAGTACTTATGTGTCTGTATATATTTTTATCTATGTTTGGGAAGAGACTTGAAATAATGAATTCTGAGTATAGAAGAGAGAGATTCTGAATTTTAAAAATCTATCTATCTATCTATCTATATATTTGTATATGTATCAATATATGTATATCTAACTATCTATCTGAGTTAACTTGTCAGGTGGTAGAGTGTGATAAAACAATTGTTTAAAATTTTTAAGTCTAGTAATAGAGTGCTATTCAATGTTAAAATTTTTTTTCAGTTTTTAAATTTTTTTTATTTTTACATATACATGTGATTATTAGGTTTCCACTTTATGCTTTCACAGAATTAAAAATGCTTAAAATTTACTAACAGTAACAATGTCAAAGATAAGAACTAGAAACAAAAACCTTGTAAAGAATGAATGAAGATAATTACATTCAGAAAAGAAATCAGACAATTGCTGCAACAAAGTGTTAGGCAATAATAATAATAATAATAATAATAATAATAATAATAGTAATGCAAAGAAAGTAAGATTCACATAGTCAAATAGGAGTATGACTATAATAGAATGCTTTGACTCTGAGGTTCAGTATAGAGTCATCAATTAACTTCTTATTTGTTTTAAAGTTTCAAAAAATAGACAACTAATATTTATAAATAAAAATAAAAGATAATTTCAAAAATCAGATCATGCCAAATCTTATAGACAATAGAAAAAGAACTACTTAAAAATAATTCTGCTTAATCTGGATACAACTGATATTAAAATAGGAAAAAATATAATATTATAAAGGGGAAATTAGAAACGTAATTCACTTTTAAATGAGGATGCAGTATCCTGTATCCTAAACAACATTTTAAAATATTAAACTTTTATTAAATAGCCATTTACCTAGAAATTTTAGTGGTGTGCTAACAAAAATATGTCACAATTTTAGAAATCAAAACTAAATTACAACTGCAAAATTGCAGTATTGTGCCTAATTCTGTAAACTATAAAAGCATAAGATAGTCATTTTTGTTTTGCTTTCTAGTTTTCTGTTTAAACGTAATATATGTAAAAGTTGAAAAGATTCTGAATCCCAGACAATCTGACAAAAATCATCTATCTCAACACACAGAAAAAGTTACCTCTGTAAAACAAATAGATGTCTAAAAGTTGGCTTCCTACATACACTGCTTAAATAATAAAAAAACCCCAAACTGATAAATTATTTTATATATACATATTAAATATGAAAGTAGGTAATATTCCTTATATATTATAATTATATTCCTTTATATTTCCTTTTTAAATGCATAAAAATGATATAAATGCATACTTTTGTTACATTTTTACTATATTGTTCCTTAAACAATAATATTTTTTCTTCAGAGAAAAATATTCTATCTGAAAGCAATCACACAGTATTAGCAGATTGTGTTAAAACAGGACTAGTAGTTGTCAACTGGGGGACAATTTGTCTGAAGACATTTTTGGTTGTCACACCTGGGGGTAGGATGCTACTAGAATCTGGTGGGCAGAAACCAGAAACATCACTAATTATTCTGTAATGCAGACCCCAGGCCCCCCAAAAAAGAATCACGTACCTCAAAATGTAAATGAAACTCCAGAGCACACTAAGATAAAGTTACAATATTGTGTTTTTAAAAACTTTTTATAACATGAGAAACAACATGTTGTTTTGGATGTTTTACTTTATTACTATTATAGATTTACAGGATACAAGTTCAGGTTTGTTACACGAATATATTTCATAGTTGTGAATTTGGGGCTTTTTGTGTAGCCCTCATCCAATTAGTGTAACCATTAGATAATTTCTAACTCCACATCCCCTCCCAACCTCCAGCCCTCACACATTCTCCCATTGTGAGTCTCTAGTGTCTATTATTCCTCTTTCTGTGATTACATACACTCATTATTTAGCTCCAACTTACTAATGAGAACATGCAGTTTTTGATTTTATGTCTCTGAGTTACTCCACTTAGAATAATGGCTTCCAATTCCATCGCAGTTGTGAAAGACATGATTTTATTCTTTTATATAGCTGAGTAGTACTCCATGGTGTGATTGCGTGCCTGCAGTACTCCATAGTGTGATTGCGTGTGTAGAGGATCATGTATACACACAGAACATACTCACATAACGTATTTTAATCTAATCATCATTTGATGGACACTTAGGGTCCATATCTTTGCTATTGTGAACAGGGCTGCAGTAAACATGTGAATACAGGTAGCAGTATCTTCCTGATATAAAGATTTTTTTTTTGGAGGGTAAACGTAGAGCAGTGTGGTAGGTCTACTTTAGTTTTCTGAGAAACCTCTATACTGTTTTCCACAGAGGTTGTGCTAATTTATATTTTCACCAACAGTGTTTAAGCATTCCCTTTACAGACTTACCAACATCTATTATTTTGACTTTCCAATTATGGCCATATTAATTACAGTAAGATTGTACCTGATTGTGATTTTAATTTGTATTTCACAGATAATTAATGAGGTAGAGAATTTTTTCATGGTTGTTGGTCATTTGTTATGTCTTCTTTTGAAAAATATTTTTTTATGTCATTTTCCCACTTTTTAATGAGATTATTTGCTATTTTTTTGTTGAATCATTTAGGTTCCTTATAGATTCTGGGTCTTAGTCATTTGTCAGATGCAAAGTTTGAGAATATTTTCCCCTATTTTGTGTATCAACTATTACTCTATTTATTATTTGTTTTGCTGTATAGAAGCTTCTTAATTTAAGTTCCATTGGTTCACTTTTGTTTTTATTGCATTTGCTTTTGAGAATTTAGTCATAAATTCTATGCCAGGGCCAATATCCAGAGGAATTTTTCATAGATTTTCTTCTAGAATTTTTACAATTTCAGGTCTTATATTTAAGTAAGCAATCCACCTTGAGTTAATTTTTTTGTATAGTGAAAGATATGGATCCATGTTAATTCGGCATGTGGCTATCACATTTTCACATCACTGTTTCCTGAAGAGGGCATCTTTTCCCTCATGTATGCTCTTGTCTTATTTTTTCAATCAATTGATTGTAGCTGCATGATTTTATTTCTGGGTTCCCTAATTTGTTTCTTTGGTCTATGTGTCTAGACTATATGTGTTTATGCCATACTATGCTGTGTTGATTACTGTGGCCTTGAGCATAATTTAAATTCAGGTAATGTGATGCTTCTACTTTGACCTCTTTTTGCTTAGTATTGCTTTGGCTTTTGGGGTTATTTTCTGGTCCTATATAAATTTTAGGATTTTTTTTCACAATTCTGTGTAAAATAAACATTGGTATTTTGATAGGAATTGCTTTGGACAGAATGGCAATTTTAACAATATTGATTCACCCACTCCATGAGCATGGAATGTTGTTTCATTCATTTGTGTCATCTAAGATTTCTTTCATCTGTGTTTTATAGTTTTTCTCGTATATATTATAGGTCTCTCATCTCCTTGGTTAGATAAAATTCCTCAATTTTTCCTCATTTTATTTTATTTTCAAGGATTATAAATGAGATTTAGTTCTTGATTCACTTCTTAGCTTGATCATTTTTGGTGTATAGAAAGGCTATTGATGTTTGGTATATTGAATTTGCATCTTGACACTTTACTGAATTCATTTATCAAATCTTGAAGTTTTTTAGCAAAGTCTTCAGCATTTTCTAGGTATAGAATCATATCATCAGCAAACAGAGATAATTTGACTTTTTCTTTTCCAGCTTAGAAGTCCTTTATCTCTTTCTCCTGCCCCATTGATCTGGCTATGATTTCCAACACCATGTTTAACAGCAGTGGTAAAAGTGGGCACCCTTGTCTTGTTCCAGCAGAACATACTCTATTGATTTTGTTTCCACCATTGCCTTTGAAGACAAAATATCTAAGTTTAACTTGGCACACTTTGGAAAAATAACCTAAACTTGGTGAACTTCATTTTTTTTCTCTATAAAAAGAAGCAATAGTGTAGCACCTCTGATTCTACGTCAAGTGGGTTGTAAGTATCAATTTTGGTAAAATTGTCATGAATTCTGGATTTTTATTGTACTGCAAATCTACATGGACATCCTATGGGCGTGGGTCTTTCATAAAAAATGTTTTAACAACTGTCTTTAGAATATTATATTTAAAAAACCTTTCCTGACATGATCTGATTAAATGTGCCTCAAACTCATAGCCATTAAAAATATGCAATTACTGCAGTTTCAGTTTAGAATGCATGGACACTGAACTCACTTACCTACTGGCAGGTACATGGTAGAAGTTCAAAAATAGATTGAATGTTTGCCTCAGGCTAGAAATGCCAGGCCATGGTGGTTTTCAATCATCCTTCTACATGTAACTCTGAGCCCTGTCTCTTTAATAAGATGTTCGTTTTATGAAGTGGCAAAGAAATAGTAACAGGTGATCTAAATGTGAGTACTGCCAGTGACGTGTCAAGAACATTTGGACTTTATAGAAAGGAAGACACAAGTACTCTGGGCAACTCTGGAAGGAATGAGACAAGTAGTAGGCACACTGGGACCCATTAGGTCCAAAAATTCACATTGGAGAGTAGTTTCTATAGGCAATTTGTTGGTAAGTTTTATCTAGTTAATGAACAGATTAAAAATAAACTATCAATACAAGCTTGAGAAGAAATGTAATTAACTATTCAACTAGAGTTCAGTTGATCTACTAAGAAGTACTTTACAGGAAAAGTTCAGAGAAACAAGCAAAGTATCAAGTTGAGAATATTGCTCTCGTGATAGATTTTTATGGTCCTTGTTATGTTTGACATTTTCTCTACACAGTACTTGGCATTACATGTAAATAAAAATTAAGACAAAATTTCAAAATGTGCATCCTATAATAATTCGTAGACCTCATAGCACTACTGATGTGAAAGTTGAATGCAAACTCTGCCATACCTGCCAGTTTACCCCCCTCCCTCCAATGTTACCTTTATGATATTAGCCCCCTCTTGGGGTCACTGAGCTGCCCTCCTTTCCTTCTGGAGAAGAGTAGTGGTATCTCTTGAGCAGGCAGTGGGCAGGGAAAGAACCACAACTGATCATCCAGCTGATCATCGTAGTCCTCTTACAAGTATTTACACTTGGATTCAGTCACATGCTATGTATGCTGTACCCTGGTCCTTATTATGTTGTATGGTTTGTTGGTTGGGTTTTGAATCTGGGCTTTTCCATTTCCTTGACCCAAGATATTGAAGAAGTCACCGTAAATTACTTAGAATGAGTTAGTAAGAGAATTCATTGTCTTAGATGTGAAGAGGAGATAACCTAATCTGCATTTTAACTGACATGATTATGAGTGTTGAATTAAGTTAGTTTAAAGAACTTTCGAGCATAAAATGTGCATGGCTATTAGGTGGTCATAAAGTTACCATATATAATATTTTCATTTTCCTTACTATAACCACTAACAGTAAATTCTGCATTTGGGGCAGGCACCATATTTAATGCCTCATAAATAATAATAACTAAGTTCTCATAGGAAAATGCAATTGATATATTTACAATTGTCTCTCTGGAAAGAAGAACATTTAAATTTACAGAGTTTAAGTAAATTGTTAAAGGTCACAACATAAACATATCAGAGTTAAGATCCTAAATGAAATCTGCCTGTCTCCATAATCTGTGGAGTTCCATGCCATGATCTCATAATAAGCTTGAATAATGTATGTATAAAGGTGCTTAACACATATATTTTTTAATAGGTATGGATTAATTTTAATTACCAACTACAAAATCCAAGCACAACATTGGGGTGATCATTATTGCCATTTGCCAAATATTATAGTTTTTTCTTCTTGACACATAGGAAAATTGTACTTTCTGACCTATTTATGTTTGAGTAGGGTCAAGAAGTTATTTCTAAGGCTGTGAACAAAACTAAAGTAGGGCATTTCCAGAATGCAGCAGGCAATCGCCACTGCAGGACCCCTACTATTCTCTTTTGATGCACAGTGATGATCAGCAACATTGAAGATAGTTTGTCTATCAGCCTGAATTTCACAGTGTCTACAGTTGAGCAGAAATCCCTGGTAACTCTCAGGGAACATTTTCCATGAACTAGTAAAATTCCTTTGTTATTTCAAGCGACTAACATTTTTTGAGTTGTTGTTTTTCCATATTTTCTCTATAATTACAAAGGTTCTCCAATTATCCAATGCCTTGAAACATTAAAAAATACTAATTATAATTCCATCATTTTCTTTCACACTCAGAAACAAGTAAGGGAATCAATGTGAGAAACAGAAACAGAGAAAACTTAGAATTGATTCTAATTTTTAAAATGTATCTCTGAAAATTATTCTTCTCTAATAATATCAATGCCTTGTGGCAAACTTGAAAAATGATTTTAAAAAATCAAAATATTGCAGTTGAGAAAAGTTGATATAAATAATATAGTAGTGTTCCATGTAGAACTGGTATTTTTGCTTTGGTTTCAAGCAGCTTTTATAAGTGTAACATGTGAATGTATTTGTCGATTATAAAGAATCAAGCAATATGCTTTGATTCAAAACAAAAATTAAAGTTTCTCCTACATTTCTTTTTCACTCATTTTCATCATTTTGGTCTCCCTTCTGTGAATTTATATGCATGTACTTATACAGATAGCCTGAATTCCTTTCTTTACACAAGTGCTGTCATTCTACATGCACTATTTTTGGACTTTCCTTTATCTCTCAAAAATATGTGTGATAATTGTTCTATTAACAATATAGGACACTGGTTACAATATAGCACTGTGGTTACGATGCCAACCACATACACCAAGTTGGCAGGTTCAAACCCGGCCCAGGCCAGCTAAACAACAATGACAACTGCAACAAAAAATATCTGGAAGTTGTGGTGGGTGCCTGTAGTCCCAGCTACTTGGGTGATGAGGCAAGGGAATCACTTAAGCTCAAGAGTTTGAGGTTGCTGTGAGCTGTGATACCACAGCACTCTGAGGGTGACATAGTGAGACTCTGTCTCAAAACAAAAACAAACTAAGGAACAAAAAATATAGGCGACTACTATTCTGTCAAATCTTTTAACTACTGCCATATTGACAAAATAGCACAGTCTTACATATCCTCTAAATATATCTTTGTGTGATTTTACTGAGTTTTTTAACCTTATTAATTTTATAGTCTTTCAGGTTTTCTGTTTCTCTTTATACACTGAAACATTTTCATATAACATAGAATTTATATCTTAGTTTCTTGGAGATTTGCCATATGCCCTTAAACTGTCTGAACCTTTTGCCAGTTTCTTTTTTTTTTTAAATTAGGATGAATATTTTCAAAATTCTTATGGTCACTGAATTATTCACATTTTCTTCTGCCAGTTGAACCTACTTGGTAACAGATTTTTTAGTCTAGTAAATTGTCCATTTGTTCAAATTTTTAAAATTGTTGGCACAAAGTTGCATATTCTATTCTAACTTATTTAATTTTCCCTTCATCAGTAATATCCCCTTTTATCATTCTTAGTTTTCCATATTTTTTCTTGTGTTTTAATTTTTTAAAGACCAAATACTGCTTTGGATAAAGTCCTATATTTTTATTGTTGCTGTTTTCTGGTATTGCTTAATGTTTTTAATTAATTTTTGATCTTTCATCCATGGTTGGATGCATTAAACCAAGAGGGCTAAATACTTCCTGCACTCTGTGTCTTTATTAATGTTCTTCATAGCTAGGTGAAAGCTTAGCCTTGTAATATGTATCTTGGAATCACGATTGTTTCACCTCACAATTTTATAGACACTTCTATGGTAACATTTGGTATTTAATTTATCAGAAAAAAATAACTTGAGCTGGGTATCTTTTTTTTCCATATGTAAAGTATATAATTTTTTTCTCTAGAAGTCACATTTACTTTTTATTTTTTGTTATTTTGAGCCAAAGTCTCACACTGTTGCCTCATAGTAGAGTGCCACTGGAGTTGGCGTAGCTGCAGCAACCTCAAACTGACAAGTTCAAGCAATCCACCTGCTTCAGTCTCCCACGTAACTTGGACTATGCCCACAGGACCCATTAATTTTTCTATTTTTTAGAGATGGGCTCTCACTCTTGCTCCGTCTGGACTTGAACTCTTAACTTAAAGCAATCCATCTGCCTCAGCCTCCCAGAGTGTTAGGAATATAGGCCTGAGCTACCTCACTTGGCAAGAAATCACTTTGATATACTTATTGAGTGATGTTTTTAAAAATGAAGTTTTTAAAATCTCTTGTAACAATCTGGACTAATTTGGAGAGCATTCTCCTAAGTAAAGTATCACAAGAATGGAAAAGCAAGCATCACATGTAGACAGTACTAAATTGAAACTGGTAGATTAACAACAACACACTCATAAGACAGAAAAACTCAATTGAAATCAAGTCTGAGGGGAGAGGGGAAAGAGGTTAGGTAGATTACCACCAAGGTATACATTGAACAAGTATGCGGCACACTTCCTCTGTGAAGGACACAGTTACAACTTGGACTTTAACCTTACAAACGCAAATGACGTAACTTCATCATATATTAATCTGAAATTAAAATAAATAAATAAAATAGAAACAATAAGAAAGCAAAGTTAGAAATAATAATGATAATAATGATGATGATAATATGACTAATAATTTGGTAATTCTACCAAAATTATTTTTGAACTATGCCCATATTACATCCCTTTTCTCATTAGGTATTTTAATATTCTTATGGGACAGAAGCAAAAGATGCAGATTTCTCTTATATTTTAACTGTATAGGATAGCACAATAAGTTATTATTTATTAAGTCTTATAAAACTGTTAATTTTGACAAAATCTAATGACATTTATAGTTTAGCCATCTCATAAACTTCTTAATGTTGGATGTAAGCAACTTTTGTTTTTACTAGACAATTAAGAATTAAACAATTTTGTATTTTTCAATAAAATAACAAAAGCTATTCAGTCAGTTGATCATTTATCTAGTGGTGTTCAGGTAGTTTTGTTATATTAAAACACAACCCAATGTATTAAATGTTAAACACGGAAAATAATCTCTGAAACTTTCTCCTTTTGGCCAGACATCATCACATTACCTTCATCTATTTGAAAATATTGACAGAGTATAATTTTTTACTTTGTATATAAAATTAAAAAAAAAAACTTTTAGACATAACTATTATTATATTTAGACAGAACTATGTTTAATAGAGATAGGAGGCATTTTACCATACTGCTTTGTGCTGACTTATAGGAATTTGTTTTAAAAAGACAGCTGGGATTAAAAAATATTTTCTCTGATAAGACTTTTAGTGAGACATAATTTGTATATTTATTCTAACAAATGAAGATTAAAGGCCCTAGCGAGGAAAAAAAATGGTAAATTTTAGAAGAAATAATTGAAAAACTCAAGGAAAGAAGTGGAAAAATGAAAAAAAAATAAATACAATGATAAATCTACATTTTACTTTTCTCTGAAGCAGTGTGGGCTTGGCTGGAAACTTAGCTATGGAATACTATGCAGCCTTAAAAAAGATGGGGACTTTACCTCTTTTATGTTCACATGGATGGAACTGGAACATATCCTACTTAGTAAAGTATCTCAAGACTGGAAGAAAAAATATCCAATGTACTCAGTACTTTTATGAAACTTATTTATAATTACTCACACGCTCTTATGAAAGATAGATCAAAACTATAGCCCACGATGAAGGAGAGAGGTGGAGGGGAAAAGGAGGTGAGTGGGGAGGTTTTATAGAAGGAGGGTAAATGAGGGGACACACCTATGGAGCATATCACTAGAGTACAAGTCAAATCTATCAAGAATAGAACTTAAATGCCTTAACATAATAATTAACTAAATGAGGTGAAAGCTATGTTGATTAGTTTGATGTAAACACTCCAAATTGTATAAAAAAAAACACGTTATACCCCACAGATGCATAAATGTGTTCAAGATCTGTGTATATGTGACTTAATAACAAGAAAAAAAAACTATGGATCATGTTTTTTAAACTGATTTTTAATACATTTTTAAAGATGTTGGGGGAAAAATAAACCAAATTTATTTTTACCTAATTTAAGATGATATGGTGATTATTACTTCTATCTTAAAGAGTCAATTGTTTTAATTTTCAAATTCAGAATTTTTTAAGCCAGTTTTATTTAATAGATTTTGACTTATATTATTCATTCTGTTTCAATGTTGTAATTTCAACCTTGAAAAGATCTTGTTTTAAGCTTTTGATATGTCTTTTTAATAGTCTAATATTTTTCATATTTAATAATCTGTTTAAATCATTGCTTTCTTTTGGGTTTTCTTTATTTCCCTTATGAAAGAAAAATTAAAATTATACTATCCTACTAATTACTTGATATTCACTTTTGCTAGTCCTATTTTTTCACTAATGAAAATGCCAATTACTTTCTATTAATCTAATATTCTTTGTACTTTAAGTTTTTCTAATTCATTTTGTTTTCATTACTGAGTGTTTCTCTAGCTTTCCTAGAATTCATTATTGAAAATCAACTTTCATTTTCTTATAGAGAATACCAAATATTTTTTCTCAACTTTTATTCTAGTTCCTATGGTAAATCAATTCTGTAGGTCTATGCTATGAGACTTTAGTATAATGTTTATTGTATAAAAGGCCAACAAACTTTCTAAAATAAAGCAAATATAATAATATATCATGAAAAATGTGACATCTTAATAGCGTCGAAGTCTTTCTAAGTGCTTATTCAGCCTATCTTTTACCTTGTTAAGCATTTTTGTGTATAACTCTATTTACCAAGAACTGTAAAACGCACTTGTGGATAATTATATTTCAGGTATTTCTAATGAGAGCGTGTGTATATTATTCTTCATTTTTTATTATTTATAGAAAATAAAAAAGACTTAGTAAACTTAAGTAACTTGCTCAAAGTCTCTTAGCCAATATTAAATAAAAGGCATAATTAATAAAACATCTTGTAAGTCCAAGCATAAGAGTGACTTTTAAATTACTTTAACTAAAAATGGGTGTATCCAAAGTTTATGTTTTCTCTGTTATTGCAGGACAACACTGTTAGCATTTGTATAACCAGCCAAATTAAGATCTATTTTCTAATTTTAGGAAGGCAGGTATTATTGCTTTTATTTTCATTATTTTTAGCATGATATACTTAAATGTGAACATATGATGGGAAATATTTTTCCTGGGCCTTAATTTACTGAATTAAGTTAATATTATCAAGAAACAGACCTTTAGCATTTTGTAGACAATACTTTATTTTAATATGGTTTTCATTTTTTACCTATTATAGAGCAAAAGATTTGTTAACTTGAAAAGCCAACCTTGTGTGAAGAACATTGTGTTTACAACCAATGCTGTGCAGATTGCTTTATTTTGAGAATGTTTTAAAAACAAACTCTCAAAATCAAAAAATGAATCCTTAAATATAGTTCAAATGCTATACTAAGCCAAAATTTGTCTTAAAATGTTTAAATCTAAAACAACATTCACATATTTTGGTGTGTTTTTTCTGGTTTTCATATTTTTGCCTCCAAAATAGGAACAATAATAATAATCTCCACAATGCATTGTGAAATTTAAATGACAGCTCAGCAAATATATGCTATTATTAATTTTAGTTAAGACCACTAGAATGAGTGTTTAAAATTTCTTTCTTGATTTATGAGGCAATAGCTTAAAAAATCATTGAATCTGGGCAAGAATACAATGTGTCAAAATACCATTAAGGAGAAGTTTGATGATGTATTTATTTTTCATGTTTCTGTTTAAAGGTGAATGCTCTAACTAATAATAAGAGTTTCACTTTTATACTGTTAATATTAATGAATATTTCTTAATTCTCCTTGGATGTATTGTGAAAAAGTGCAAATATTACATTTACATTTATATGTATTATAAAATACATTTATCTTAATATGACAAAAATAGTCAAAACTAATCATAATTATTGCATCATAATTTGGTGTTCAAAACATTAAGACGATCTGAAAGTAATAACCAGTAGCAATATAAATATAATTACAAACTTAACAATTAACTATTAACATACTCAAAATGTAAAACATGTTGACAATTTGTTATGATATGTAAATATCCTGATACCCTAAAGCATATCAAGCATCTGATATGACTTTTTACTTGAATGACATCTGACACCTATTGGGAGAAAAGGTGAAAATTTCCTTTAGAACCAAGGGGTGAAACATTTCACATGGACTGAAAAAGACAAAAATCACTTGAATTCATAGCTGGTCAAGGTTAGGTTTGAAAAGCTAAATCTCCAAAGAGCTAAATTTGGGTCAATCTAATTTTTTATGTATAAAGTTGAATGAAAAAATTATATGATATCTTGAAATGATTTTATGCCATTAAAAAATCAAAACAGTCTTCCACCCTCCCCTAGAAAAACATGCCCTGGAGATACATTGCAAAGGCATTGCTTGAAGTTGGCATCATGGAATGCTGAATGCAATTCTTACTGTGAGTTCTATCTCTAAGAATTCTAAACGAGATCTTAATAGGCCGGGAAGGAATTAAAATCTGTCAGTCTTATAGATGGTATTCTATTGACTGTATCTTTTCAGGAACTGTTAGGGAATTGCAAATTCCTTCAATTTGAGTTACTATTTGACCATTACTATTTGCTATGATGGGTCTGTTAATAAATCACAGAATTATTAAGTCAATATTTTCTAGGAAGTCAGGATTATACTCTTGTCCAAAGCTATCAACCATATTTAGTAAAGTATTCCAGCATGAACAAAATCTATCCCATTTTACTGACTTTCAGGTCTTATTATGAGTTAGAATTGGAAGGCAATATAATATTTTGAGCTCAGTATATTGGGTCTAACAATTAAATTTGGGAACTCATCCTAGAAAAAGTGTTGCATACCTCATTTGGTGTGTCATATAGTGCACGAATGCATGCAAGAGCAATAATGAACATCACTCATCAAGATATTGCCACATCTCTGAACACAGCTCTGAAACTCTGATATACCAAGGTTTGGAAACCTTACGAACTTGTTCATACAATGCTGTCCAATGTAAGTGCATGTGGCAAGTTTGCAAATTTGTTTGTCAAGTTTGATGACCGCTCTGATGGTCATTCCAAAAAAAGAGTTCCAAAATTTGCTTGAAGGGTGGTCTAGGTGCTGGCGTGTAGGACACTGAGCACCAGGCTTATAGGAGTGGTCACTGGTTCTTGAGGGAGACGCTGGGAGTGGGAAAGTCTCCTAGCTGGCTTGGAGATGTTTTGCAGCCGGAGACAAGCCCTCAAGCAATTGTATTCATTAATGAGATAAGATTGGTAGCTTACTAGCAAGCAGGTGTTATACTTTGAATATTCGTGGTGCATCAAGGTGGTATTTGAGCTGGGAAAGAGCACTTAGTGATCATTAAGCACTGTAGTCCTGGTAGTGGGCCCTCCACACCTGTTGTATACTGTTTCAATAAAAGGCCATGGCAGAGGTTACTCTGAGCTTCCCTGCACCTGTGGTAAGTTCACCTCTTGCAAGTTCTTACTTACAATCCATTTCCAGCTGTTTCCTTCATGCAGTGACAGGGTGCCATAGTGGCACCAACAGTGGCATCTGTGCATAGCCTCCCAGGGCAGTACTTCATAGATGGCCATAATAATACTCAGCAATGAGATGTGTATCACTTTTTCTAGGATGAATTAACTGTCAGAAAATGTATAACTTTTAATACACTTTTTTATGGATAATAACTTTTTTTATGGAGGACTACAATAAATCATATCTAAACTCAACTAAATCTAAATCATATCTTAAATCAACAATGATTGATTATTTCTTATGATTCTTGAGGCCGACTGTGCTCAGTTTATCTGTTTCCACTCCACATTGTATAAGGCAATCTTACTGGTGTGATTGAATTGCCTGGGTTCACAGCCGAGACTGAATGGCCACTTCTCTCCACATGGGCCCTATCAACTCAGTAATTTGGTGTGGGTTTTCTTACTGGCTGATAGGAAGGTCTCAAGATTGAGGAACAGAAACTGCCAATTCTCTTATGGCCTGAACTCAGCTATTTCAAAACATCACTTGTGTTTTATTTTAGCCAATCTCAGACTATCCAAGAGCCTATCTCTAGATGTGAATGGTGACATGTTTCTAGAGAGGGGAGGAATTATTGCTTCTCCTACTAAAACACTATCTGCTAGAATGAGAAAGGATAAAATAGCCTTACTAAATTATATTGATTAAAATAATACAGTCTAATGGAAAAATTTACCTTAAATTTTTCTATTTAAATAAGAAATTTATATGTGATTTCCTCATCTAATGGCAACCACTGTGAATTGAAATTTTATTGTATGCTCTTTCAGAAATGGGGTGATACTATTTTCAATTACAGAATTATAATATGATAAAAATTTAATAGAAAATATGTAATTAAATACATTTTTCTGCTTTTTACCATAATCATATTTAAGAATTTCATCTTGTTAGATTGGCCACCAGGGAAAATATATAAAATAATTATGTTCATCTATTATGTACATGAGGAAATTAACATCATCACAGCAAATTTCATGTTTTTTGCATCACATAGCTTCCTATAGAATTTTATCAGTTAGAGCATTATTTTATGCCATTTTTAATTTAAAAAAAATTAATTATTATTTTTAAAAATGAATGATCAACATAATGACATTCTGATGTGTAATTTTAATTTTTTGCCTGCAGATTGCTTCTGTAAGTTGAAATTCATTAGCAGGATTTATAATATTTTTGCCAAAACAAGTCACTTGTTATACCAGGAGGAAGCAAGCTAAATCTCAAACATTATTTCTATATAAGTGAAAAGAAAATAGTGCAAGCCACTAGTTTAAATAGATTTTCATTGCTTAGTCATTTGAAACCTTTGCACACATTTTAGTTTGATTCATTATAACTACTTTTTACATATTTCTACCATTATCTCTTATTTTTCTGTTTTTGCTGTTTTGCTTATGCCTTTATCATAACTTTGATATCCTTAGGGTTCATAGCAGTAGCATATGTGAAATGAAATATACTCTCTCCTTGGATAGAATTTTTATAGAATTCACTGATTTTCTCCTAAAATATGAATCTATCTTTTTCAGTCTAATGTCCAGGTGTCATCTTGGAATTTCTATTTAATGTAAAGAACAGTTAGACAATTTTTTAAACTAATTGTCATGTTTTGGTTTTGTGAGCTCCTTTTTGGGGCTTCCCATATGCTAGATTCTGTCTTTCAGCAATTCTTTTTTTTCTTTTTTGTTAGAAATTATGCATATAAAGTAAATGTTCTGATATTTTCTATTTCTTTAAACATTTTCATTTTAGTGTAAGATTATTTTGTTAGAGTATAAGGGCAATAAAACAAAAATTCAAAAATGTTTTATCTCATGTTTGAAAATTTTGTACCACTATAGTGAATAAAATATTGAATATGTATTTAATATTGCTCATTAAATTGCTGATTTCCATTTGATATTTTATTCATGTAGGCAATGTGTAAATCTTGCATCTCTTTAATAGATATTACTTCCATTATTATGTAAATCAATCAATTAGGCCTCAGATGCCTATAGTCTTATGATTTCCTATCAAAATATTGTGATTCCAGATCTATCTTGAGGGTAAATCTAATAGCATTTGATGATAAGAAGATATTAAATACAAGATAAAACATTATTGCTGACCTTATGTATTTAGGCTTGAATAGTAAAAATAACATATTTTCTATTTATTGAGACAATAAAAGACTAAAAATAGAAAAAAGAATACAAGTAGAACCAAAGAAGTTAAAAGGTGTTGATTCATTCATTTAACAAACATTATTAAGTGTCTGCAATGGGTAAACATTCTTTCCTAGGGTCAGTTTTATTATTATTGAAATATGTCTTAAACCTCCAGGTAAAATTCATATGATAAATCTTAGTTACAAAATACAAGGTTGGATGTACCATCATAAATATGATAATAAGGTCTATGGTGCAAAGTCATTGACCAAAAAAAATTTTAACATAGCTAGAAGAGAGAGAGGCCTAAGAACAGAGCTCTGTGTTGTTGGGGTTATGAGCTAGGACCAACAAAAGACAGTGAAAAGCGATTGTCCAAGTGGTGGAAGAAAAATCATAAAAGAGTGAAATCCTAAAAGACAAGTATTCAGTCAAGTGATCTGAACTTTGAGAACTGACCACTGGAGTCAACAGCATGAAGGTATTGAGAGATTGATAACAGTACTTTTAATGTGAAGATGGAAGTTATAGAGAATAAAAAATAATGTAAGATAAAAACATGGAGATGAATATACAAATAACCATTTCAATAAAATCTTTTAAATAAGAAAAGTAATATTAAGCACATGGTATAACTAAAAAATCCTGTCTGATAATTTTTGAATTTCTGAATTTTTTTCTGATAATCTTGTCTGATATATGTGTATCAGAAAAAGAAACACATTTTTCAGTGAATGAGCTCATACTATTTGAGGGGAACAAAATCAACGTTAATATATATAAAGTCCCTTGTAGCTCGGTATCACCCCAAGAAAGAGATCTGAAAAAGAAAATAGCACAATGTGAATTTCATCCACTTAAGAACGGTTCTTCTTCAACAAGTTTATTTTTATTATAAGTTAATGACATGATTAAGACTGAGAATCCTATGCTTGACAGTGGAATAAAAGGCTTAATTAGAATAACAACTGACAAAAATTTATTTTTCAGCATATATCCTAAACCAAGCAATAGAATTGTTTTCCTTAATGAATGAATTTTCTTTTACCAACTTCTATGCTAAGTTAACACTCCTCTAAGATAAGTGACCTGGGAAATGTTTTAAAATCATAAGCTCAGAAAGAAATAGTAGCAGCAGACTGAGAATGAACGAAGTATACAGATAAAATGGTCTCAGAGTTGAATTCATAATTGCAAGATATCATTGTTATTTGTTTTACTCATGCTTTTAAAGACTTGAATGCAAAGCAAATGTAAAATGTTAATTATTTTAAGAAGTGAATATATCATGAAGATGTGAAATTATATGACATGTGTAAGGCATGGAGTTTGTAAAGGTATTTTCTAGTGCTGTGCATGCCATGCCTTCTTTAGATTTCCAGAGAGATATGGAACATGAAAGTGATTGGAGGCATGAAGTCTTGCAAAGAGCTCTCACTCTCCTGGCAGTTGATTAGATTTCCCCTTAAGCTATTGTTGAGGAAACACGAGTACAAATACAGTATTAAGAATCACCATGGATCTGAAGCATTAGTGAAGAAAAAATTGCTGTATTTGATTGATAACTACACAATTTTGGCTTAAAGGATTCAGAGGCACTAACATTCTTATTCTAGGAAGAGAAAGAAGCCTATAGGATTGGGGATTAGAAACTCTGATGCGTAGCCAAGGGCCAGCTGGGTGGTGGGGGAGAGGAAGAGAAAACTCTTACAGGCAATATGAGAAAGTAGAAATCTGGTCACATACAGTGGATTCGTGAAGAAGTAGTATGAATGGGAAGTAGAGAACGTAGACCCAGGTTTCATTTCTGCCGTAAATTTCCTGAGAGGGTACAGAATTTCACTAAGACATCAGGAACAGTGTACGCTCCAGAGACAAAAGTATGATAGTTCCTCACTGGCAGGTTTTCTTAGAAATCTGGTGAGGTTTGTCATGGCTTTAGTTTGTTTTCAAAGTGAAAATGATAACCCTATTGATGGGGTGTGATCAGCACTGTAAAATTTAAAAATAAGTAACCTGCACAAATAAGACATAATGCTTTGATTTATGAACACCATTTGGTGGTATTTACTTATATGTGAAGGGTGATTTTTTTCCTCTACCAAATTTAACACAATCTTACTCATATAATCACAACATTTGCCCTGAAAAGGAAAAACACCACCACCAACAACAACAAAAAAATCATTCTAATAAATTGATACCCAGGAGCAGATGGGCAAAGATGAACTACGGCTAAACATTCTTTCTTCTTTTATAAACATCCTAAGGAAAGGTCCTCAACATGACTATATTCATTGCTGACAGCTGAATGAATAAATTCACCTCAGGTACTCACTTTGTTATCTTTTCTAACCTTCTCATTATTTCTCTATTTTGCCTTCAGGAGAATAGTAAGCCAAAAAACTTACTTAATTGTGTCTGATAAGTCAAGAACAGTACAAGTGGGAGCTGTATATTCAGGAAGAATAAAACCTACAAATTGTCAAGTAAAATTGGACACAATAATCAACCTGTAAATTTTATTTTTTTTTTTAATTTCAAAGACATTTTTATAGTCTAACAACACATCCAACTAACTTTCTGTTAAAAAAAATATTTTGTTCCTCAAAGATTCGTTTTCAGGACATATTTTTAAAAGTCTTTAAAAATGTTTTAGTTCAATATACCCTGCTTGCTCTATTAAGAAATACATAGAGTTGGAAGGTACCTGTGGCTCAAAAGGATGCCGGTCCCATATGCTGGAGGTGGCAGGTTCAAACCCAACCCTGGCCAAAAAAAAGAGAAATACATATAGTTGATGAAATAACTGTATTTTAATAATTTTCTTATTACTTTAAAAAACACAAGTGTTTATTTTTGGCATATAATTATTTTGTTTAAGTCTTCACATAGAAGTTTTTTTAATGGAAAATGGCATAATTGTGCATAAATAATTTTAAAAATACACTTTTTATTGTATTTTTTATTTCACTTTAATTCTTTTCTTTATACATTCAGTATATAAAATTATTATGCCTTATGTTCAGATTCCTAGTGATAGATATAATTTTCTGTGAAACAGTAGGAAGTCAACTTCATAGTAGAGGAACAGAGAAACATATGGCCCAATGCTTTCATGCTGGGCAAAGGACAGCATAGCCCTGTGAGCAAAAGAGAGGATGAAAAGTTTGAACTATAGTTTAACCTAGAGTTTTCAGAGGTGATATGAAGAGACTCACTGAATACAAATACAGACAAACCATAAACTAATTTTGCCCAGAGAGAATGCACCAGTTTAATCACTTCCCAATCAGAATTTTTCCATAATATCAACTAATTTCATGGAGTTCAGTCAATGCTGTCAGAAGCACATCAATTTCTTTCATACATTCCCACATTTTAAAAACTATTTGAAAGTACTTAATTACACTGAGATTTCTGTGGTTGATACTTTTCTTGGTGAATAATGTTGATTCTAGGAAGTAACTTTATATTGAAATTACTATATGTAAAATATTTCATATTAACTACTTCCTTATTATATGAATAAGTGATATATATTACATAATATTGCTCAAAATAATTGCATAAAGTTGTAAATATTTTACATGCAATTATATTTAACCTCACCAAAAAACTCAAGGGTGCATATTAAGCTCCTCATGTTTTCAAGCAAGAAAGCTGTAGCTAAATGAGATTAAATGTCTTAATCCAAGTCATAGAGAAACTAAATAGAAAAAATGGTATTCAAATGTAGAACTATCTAACCCTAAACCCAAATTTCTTCCATATGATGGTGATGTTATATCATTGTGTTGTCTGAGAGGAGGTCTCCATGACAGTTTTGGAAGGTGCTACCTTTAAAATTATTTATGTATGTATATGTGTGTATATATATGTACACATGTGCTAATTTTAATTCCTTTAGAGCTACAAATGAATTATAGATGTGTATCACTTTGTAAACTATGTTTCTAGTAGTGATATTAGAAATTACTATTTTATTTGGAGAATAAGATGATTGTTTAAGTTGGTGGAAGTTCTTTGTATAATGCAGAGCATGTTCTCAATCCAGATTATATCATAGGCAATAAAAGAGCTTAGGTTCATAATGATGGACCTAATTATATGCCAGAATTTTTCATATATTTAGTGGCAATTTATTTATATATATAAATCATCATCAGTATCTTGTCACAGAGAAGTTTAATAACATTTCAGGCATGCGACCTCTGTTCAAGGATACGATTTAGTCTCCTTAATTTTCTAGGTCATTGTTTTTAAATCCTTTTTTTATCTTGACATGTTGTAGAATAAAGTGAGTCTAACTCATTAACTGGCCCCAGAAAATCATTTATAAGTAAAAAGTTTGTATCCAGAAAATCAATTTCCCAATGAAGAGTGAGTATAATTTCCTCCTCTACATTCTGAGAAATTTGATAAAGACTGGCAGATGAACAATGGGAGAGACCAGAAAATTACCCCATTTTTCTCTACCTCATATGCAAACACTTGAGAAAATGATTCAAAATCCTCACCTAAAGACTGAAATGATGTCAATTGAAATGAACGAGAACTCTGAGAACTTTTCCTCCAAAAGATTAATAACCTGTCAAAGTTAATTCTGATACTTTTTATTGATACAGAGCTGATTAGAAGGCAATATACTTCCCCAAGGTAGGAAGAGAGTGACACAAGGGTGGCAACAAAGTGTCATGGATCAAATGTAAAGAACGGATGGGGAATGCCACTATCTAGCTCCTTCCCTGGCCTCTAACAAAACTCTACTGGATCCTTGGCATCACTAAAGAGTAGCAGACAGACAGAGCTTGCAGCCTGGAAGCTGAGAAGCCTAGTCAGCAGTGGGCTTTCTGTTCCACAGAGATGTGCCCTGATGGGACACTGATGAGAGTTGGCAGGAGAGAGCAGCAGGCAATGTAGATGAGCAGATTAGAACAGGCTGACATAGAGCAATTATCAAGGATGTGTTAATCACTCCCTTTTCATTCTTCCTCACAGTTCTGTACAGCCCACGGAAATTAATACACCACTATTAGGAGAGAAAATCTAGGTTCAGAAATACCTAATTTACAACTAGCCTGTGGGAGAATTTGCCTTAACATGGCACTCAATCCTCCACCGTTTCTTACAAGGTATTATTCCCACTGACATGGTGAAAGGAACTACAGCAAAAGGAGGTGTCCTGCTCAATTAATAAACAAAATCAGATCTAGACTTTACTGCCTATCACAAAATATCCTGAGAATAATGCTGACATGTCAAAATGACAACTTTCCCCTCTACTTCTGTTGGACCCCAAAACAGGGTCCAGCCACGATAGTCGCCCCCAAGGAACAGTTACCAGACTCAGGTCGATGCAAAAGCAAGAGGCCAGTTTATTGCTGGGCGTCAGGGTCCCTCAGCCGCTCGGGAAGAAGGACCCTTAGCTGCTGTTACAGTCTTGCTTTTAACGTTAAAAACCACAAGCACAAGGGGGAATAAGGGGGGGGAGGGCAAGCTGTTGAGGTTTGGTAGATGAGCAGAGAAGAAGGATGTGGGTATAGGTGTTGGTACTGAGTCTGTTTTGCAAAGTCCTCACCTTGCTAGGGAGCTGGAAAGTCCCTGGTATGAAGCCAGCTTCGGGGCAGAGGAAGGGGGGTTCTGACAAGGTGAGAGAAGGGGAGCAAGGGGGAATTGACAGGGGCTCTTCAAAGGTTCAATAGAAATGTGTCTTAGTTCATTTTCTGTTGCTTATCTCAGAATACCTAAAACTGGGTAATTCAGAAATCAAAGGAATATATTTCTTAGAGTTCTGGAAGCTGAGATGCCCAAGGTCGGGGACCACAATGCTTCTGGTGAGGACCTTCTTGCTGGTGGGTACTCTCTACACAGTCCTGAGGCAGTGCAGGGCATGGCATGGCAAGGGGGCTAGGCATACTAGCTCAGGTCTCTATTCTTCTTCTTGTAAAGGCACCAATCTCACTCTTGTGATAACCTATTATTCCATTAATCTGTTAATCTGTTAATCCAGGAGTGGATTAATCTATTCATAAGGGTGTTAGGTCTGGTGGAGGGTAAACAGGTAGCAAGGAAGTTGCTACGAGTGGAAAGTGGAAACTAAATTATAGCTAGGATCCAAATTACAGCTAGGAACTGTACATACTATGTACATTGCATACATAGTAAGCAATGACCTTTAACTGACCTAGAGCTCATTACCATCTCATTAGCATGACATGGGCAGAGCTTATTTAAGGATTCTGGGGAAGAGACATGAATAGAAAGTAACCTGTTACATAACCTGTTATTTAATCTGTTATATAACCCCAACTTGTCAGTCACACCAAAGGCAGAAAACAACAACCAATCCTGCCAGGAAACAGGTGGGATAAACTATTGAGCACATAAAAGGCACTATGTTCTCAGATGTTGGGGTCTTTCTCCATTCATAGAGACCTACCCATTCTTCTGTCTGTGATCACTCCATCATTGGTTTAACTGGTACCAGTACTCATTCTTTTTTTTTTTTTTTTTTTAGATGGAGCCTCAAGCTATCCCCCTGGGTAGAGTGCATGGCATCACAGCTCATAGCAACCTCCAACTCCTGGGCTCAAGTGAGTCTCCTGCCTCTGCCTCCCAAGTACCCAAGTAGCTGGGACCACAGGCGCCCGCCACAATGCCCGGCCATTTTTTTTTTTTTGGTTGCAGCCATCATTGTTGTTTGCTGGGCTCGGGCTGGGGATTCGAACCCACCACCTTAGGTGTACGTGGCTGGCACCTTAGCTGATTGAGCCACAGGTGCTGAGCCAGTACTCATTCTTGAATCTGGAAACCAGGGGACCAGGGAACATCCAGATGGACAAGGGCAGTACATTCATGACCCACAGACCTCTTAAAGACCCTACTTCTCAGTACTGAGACATTGGATTTAAGTTTCAACATGAATATTGGAGGGGACAAACATTCAAACCATAGTAAGATGTTAGCAGGTTTTATTCTCTGAGAAGAAGATATTTTAGCTCATCTCCTATAAATATTCCTTTACTTTAAGCCCTATATATATTAAATTTCATGGCAACTTTCTTATTCCTTTCCTTTCCTTTCCCTTTTTCATTCTTTCTTTCTTTCTCCCTTCTCCTTTCCCCCCGCCGCCTTCCCTCCCTCCCTCCCTCCCTTCCTTCCTTCCTTCCTTCCTTCCTTCCTCCCTCCCTCTTCCTTCCAGTGTCTTACTCTGTCATGATACTGCTACCTCAGCCACCCAAGTAGCTGGGATTACATACTTGCACCACCATATTCTGCTAATTTCTCTATTTTGTGTAGAGACAATGGAGTCATGTTCTTGCTCAGGTTAGTCATGAACTCCTGCCCTCAAATGATCCTTCTACCAAAGTGCTGGGATTACAGGCATGATCTACCATGACTAGCCTATATTTTAATATTAGTCAGAGAAACAAATTCACAAAGGAAAATTCAGTTATCATGTAAAAAATGCCAGTTAATGTAGACAAAATCATGCATTTTCATAAGTTTCTACCATTTTTGAAAAGACAAGACTAATGTCAGCATGTTGTAGCATCAAGAGATTCTTATCATAAAGAGAGAGAAATTATAGGTGTTGGAATTATCTTGATTTGACCCACTGAGCTCAATGTAACTGAGGTGGATATACCTCCATGTACTCAGGAATAAATCCTAAAGCCTCTCTTCTAAAACAAGTTTAAATAGACTCTATTGATTAAGCTTCATGCCAGTGTCTTTCAAAACTTAGCAGGAATATGTTAACCTGGTTTTATCCTTCTTTTCACTCATGCTTTAGCTTTTTCACGCCTCTAATGATATAAAAATGTTACCTCTGGATTTGAATGTGACCAGCCTAAACTCTCTTAAGTAGGTAATAATGAAGAACATGAAAAGATGTTCAATATCGTCAGCCACCAGAGAAATGCAAACTAAGAACACAATGAGCTACCAGGCACGTCTATCAAATGCCTAAGAATAAAATAAAACCCTGACAACATCAAGTGCTTTCATACACTGTTGATGAAAATGCAAAAAGGTACTGCCAGTTTGGAAAATAGATTGGTGAACACAAGTACATACACCTCTGATTTTACCTTACAAATTCAAACAGTGTAACCTAATTATATGTACCTCACATTAATCTGAAACAAACTAACAAAGAAAGAAACAATAACCTGTTGAAAACTGTTACTTAAAATGGTAGCTTTAACACAGATACTTTGCTCATGCAAGATTTGATGTAAAAAAATGAGAGCATCTGGATCTGTTAATACGTTTTAAAAAATCTGTGCAATAAATCCTTCATGCTTTCCTGTCACGGAAGGTGCACCATCTGTATATATACTCACTAAATTTACTAAATCTGGTTCACCTTTACTACATTTTCTTGAAATTTTTTGAAGATCTATTTCCTAGGCTCAGCGCCTGTGGCTCAAGTGGCTAAGGCACCAGCCACATACACCTAAGGTGGCGGGTTTGAATCCCCAGCCTGGGCCTGCCAAACAACAATGATGGCTGCAACCAAAAAATGGCCGGGCGTTGTTGTGGCAGGTGCCTGTAGTCCCAGCTACTTGGGAGGTGGAGGCAGGAGACTCGCTTGAGCCCAGGAGTTGGAGGTTGCTGTGAGGTATGATGCCACAGCACTACCCAGGGGGATAGCTTGAGGCTCTGTCTCAAAAAAAAAAAAAAAAAAAAAGATGTATTTCCTGTCTTCTGTTAGCAGGAGTGCCCAAAGTGAATAACTCTTTGTAGCAAAGAAAATCTTCTATTATGACACAATGAAATATATAATCTGTGCTGAGCCACTAGAATCAGTTGATTCACTCACAGTGATTGAATAATATGTGTTTTTTTTTTTTTTTGAAGTAGTGCTTAAAGTTGTTCTGTGAAATCTAAGGCTAATTCATGCTGCCAAATGTTTATGGCTCTCCTTGAAAAGAGGCATTTGTTTGTACTTTGAAACCTTATCAGGGTTTAACCATCCTACACCTTCATCAATGCATTTGTTCACCATTTCTACATCACTCCATGACTTCTCTTTTCCCCCAATACGTGTATAAGCTTAAAAAAAAAGAAAAGGAAAAGAAAAAAAGAAAAGTAAAACAGACTGGGGATGTCTTAAAAAGTTAAACATTCACTTTTATTTACAGGTTGGCAATCCCACTTCTAGGTATATATCTATACATCTGTTCCCCCATGATGGAAGTTATTTTTATGCAAAAACCTGCATGTGAGAATTTATGGTGATACTATTCATAATTGCCTCAAACTAGAAACAAAGTAAATATTCTTCAACTAGTGAATGGCTACAAAAACTAAGGTAGCTCTATACAAAAATATACTCCTCAGCAATAAGAAGAATATACTGCTGACGTGTACCACATTCAGATTTTTTTATGTGGGGAAGTGGAGGGAGGGGAGAGAAAGAGACACAGAGAGAATGCTATGGAAGCACTAAATGAGAAATCCAGAGATTTCAGATATTTGCCAATAATGTCAAAAGAGCCAGCAAAACAGGGCTATTGAGATTTTATTTGCACAATGAATCTAGGAAATAAGTAAAGTAAGAGATGTGACTAAAGCAAAAGCCACTTTAAGAGTCAAAGTATCAATTAGATTGTTTATAAATCTGGGTTAATGGAGGGAAAGGCAATCATAGGTCTTTATAAACTCGTGTGAAAGCCGTCATTCCTTGAACCAGAGAAGTAGAATTTGGGGATAAAATTTCCCAGATGTTCCTGGCAAGAGCTAAACCCAGAGGAAGCTACTTATTTCTTTGTTTATTTATTCACTCACTTGCTCATTGATTTATTCTCACACCCATTTATCATTTAGTCCCTGTTTTGCTGCATGGAGGATTTGAAGTAGCTCTTAAGAATATTAATCAAAAATAGAATTACAATTGATTAATGTAGATAAGACAGCAACATTGGGGGCAAATAAGAATGATGTTACAGAAGAATTATAAGTATGGCTTTCTTGACATTTCCAGTTACCAAAACAAACAAAAAAGGAACAGGTTGTATCATTTGCACTGTCTATGCAAAAGAAAGATACGAATCTTTCAGGAGAAGGAAAATGTTTTCTTCCTTTAGGAAGTGAAAGAAAATTCTCTAGGGGAATATTCTCATAAAAGGAATATTTGAATGTACCCAGCAGTAAATAGAATTGTCTGTTCTGCCCAGCAAGCTCTAGTATCATCCCTCAACTTGAGCTAAGATACAACAACAATGCATAGAGATGAGAAAGGAAATATGTGGGTGGTCAAAAATATGTGCTTTGGCTTGGCTCCTGTGGCTCAATCGGCTAAGGTGCCAGCCACGTACACCTAAGGTGGCGGGTTCGAATCCCCAGCCCGGGCCCACCAAACAACAATGATGGCTGCAACCCAAAAAAATGGCTGGGTGTCGTGGCGGGCGCCTGTGGTCCCAGCTACTTGGGAGGTGGAGGCAGGAGACTTGCTTGAGCCCAGGAGTTGGAGGTTGCTCTGAGTTGTGATGTCATGGCACTCTACCCAGGGGGATAGCTTGAGGCTCTGTCTCAAAAAAAAAAAAATGTGCTTTCAGGTCACAGGTCTCTCAATATTCTGGGGGTATTGGTTATTCTGAGTGTATCAGGTAAGACCCCTTGGCTGAAATAATTAGAAACCAAGTCAATGTAAAGTGACCAGTTATAAAATGTATAACAAACTGGAAGTAGGAAATTCATTACTATGATTCTGGACTTTACTGTATACCCTGGATAAGCGAGGCCTTTGAGATTTACAAATGCTATTTCATTCATCTGGAAAGACCCAACTCTCCTAACTAACTTGGCAAACTCCTACTTGACCTGTTGTACAGCATGCATATTTAGGGTACTGAATTTCCAAACAAATAAACTTTGTTTGGAGTTATGACTCTGCAACTTACCAGCTTGTGACTCAGGTGAGTGACTTCTCCGTCCCTCTCTGTTTCCTTATTAGACAAATGAACCCCGTGTTGGTTAATGTTATGTGTCAACTTGTCTGGGCCACAGTGCTGAAATATTTGTTAAACATTCTCTTGCGTCTTTCTGTAAGGATGTTTTGGGATGAGATTTACATTTAAATTGCTGAACTTTGAATAAAGAAGACTGCCCACTATAACATGGGTGGGTTTCATCCAAGCACTTGAAGGAATAAAAAGAGGGACTTCCCCGGGGCAAAACAATTCTCCCACTGCATGAACTGCAGCATAGGCTCTCCCAGGGTCTCTAGCCTGTGGGCCCACCTTGCACATTTTGGACTTGACAGCCTCCATAATTGCATGAGCCAATTTCTTAAAATAAATCCCTGTCTATGTATACATACATTTATCCGCTGTTTTTCCGGAGAACTCTAATACAGGCATAATATTATAATAGTACTTTCCACAGTGGTCTAAAAAACACCTTTGCATAGTGCTTGCCATATAGTAAGGCTCAAATAAACTCTGGCTGTTAATAATATTTGAGAAAGTTTCAGATAGATTTATATGAAATATTTGGGAGATCAAAGAGATCTTATAGAAAAGTGGCAGTCTACCAAAAAGGACTCTTTAATAAAACTTCATATTCTTTCTACATTTTTGTATTTTTCTGGATGACACGCCATTGCTCACCCTGTTTTGGCAGCCTGTGACTGATTCAATTTGAATAAATGTGTGCGATACCTTATTTTAGCAATGTGACAGCAAGGTAGTTAAACAACGTAACCTCTCTTATTTCATAAATGATCATCTTACATTTAAAAGGTCTTCAGTTTAAAATAATTAAAAACTTTCCTAAGGCAACTTTTCTTTTTCTTTTCTTTTCTTTCTTTCTTTCTTTTTTTTTTTTTTGAGACAGAGCCTCAAGCTGTCCCCCTGGGTAGAGTGCTGTAACATCCCAGCTCACAGCAACCTCCAACTCCTGGGCTCAAGCGAGTCTCCTGCCTCAGCCTCCCAAGTAGCTGGGACCACAGGTGCCCGCCACAACACCTGGCTACTTTTTGGTTGCAGCCGTCATTGTTGTTTGGCAGGCCCTGGCTGGATTCAAACCTGCCACCTTAGGTGTATGTGGCTGGCGCCTTAGCCACTCAAGCCACAGGCACTGAGCCATTCTTCTTTTTTTTTAAATGGAGAACTTTGACATGTTCATTGGAATTATTGTTGATTGATGATCTGCATGTCTGTGAACTGAAGTAGTAACCTTGCATTGTGACTTCATTTAATGAATTTGACCAAAAGGGAATACTTGCGATTCACTTAGGCACAATCTTTTCTCTAATATTGTAAGCTTTTCTTCTGGATTTACAATAGCTTTGGAAAAAAAACTTAAACTGTCCCCAACTTTGTGCATCTAGTCCCTATATGTAACCAAAGCAAGGGGGTTGGCTTCTGTATTGCTGGAAAGGAGACTAAAAACCCAAATACTCCAGGGCCCTGTGGGGGCCAAAATACCTTTTGTCCAGTTTCAGTTTTTACCTGAACCAATGTGGTATTCTCAGGCTTACGGTTAGTCTGGAAACATGTTTGGAGGTTGGGAGGTAGAAAGGAAATTTACTCTGAGCCTTCAACCCATCTTTTAGACCCACCTTTTCTAATTGTCTTCCT
This sequence comes from Galagoides demidoff, assembly GCA_963574575.1. NCBI lineage: Eukaryota > Metazoa > Chordata > Mammalia > Primates > Galagidae > Galagoides > Galagoides demidoff. Next base: position 8,435 of record CAUYQV010092724.1, on the reverse strand, counting down.
TTCATTATCTAGGGATTGAACCACCATGTTCCTATTTTTTCAATGCTTTTTGGCTCTTATAATTTAGATTTAATTAATACTTGGAGTGATAGTTTTCTCTTCCTGTCTGACCAAACTCCAATAATCTGAAAGGTATTTATTTCAAAGAAATCTCTACTAATTATAATTAAACTCCTTAACATATCAAGGTACTATTATTCCTAGAAAGTATATTCCAACTTACATTACATTGATCTCTCTTTTGAACTTCAAGAGAATTCATCTATCCCCTAAATCTTGGCATTATATGGGCACATACTTTCATACGGTTTTTTCAACAAAGACTTAAACCATTTTGATGGCATGGACTATGATAAAGAGTATATTTAAATTTTTTTTGATGTGGAGTAATACTATCAAAACAACCACAAGAATTGAGAAGATCCAATAAATTTGGTGCTAGTAGCTCTTTTACTGATGCAGAAACCCGGAAACTTAAAGGCTTCTAAGAAAATCCTGACATTGGGCTTGGTATCATTTCCGACTCTAGTGATTAGAGATGGCTGGTTCAAGACGTCATTTATAACACTGCTGCTTGGAGAGGGCTGGGAAGGAGGCGCACAAATCCCTTCAGGGTCTTATCAGTGGCCAGGAAGGTGCCAAGGAGATCACTGCTCTGGGGAGAATCAGGGTTGGGACAGAAAAAGTGTAGTGTATAGGAGTAAGAACTTTGTGATTTGATGTGGAGGGCTGGGGTCCTGGCCTTCTCTGTCAGGCACATGAAAATGCTCCAAAAGCCCCAGCGAGCACTCAGTAACACTGATCATGGGTCAGACTACCCAGCCATTCTAGAAAAGAACAGAGGTAAAGCATTTGCCTGACATCCCTCCCTCCACCACCAAAAGATTTCTTAAGCTCTTCCATGTATTCATGTCATTTTGGAGAGAAGAAGGAGAAAAGAGAAGGAGAAGAAGAAGAAGAAGAAATTCTGAGAAACTATCATTTATGTGAATGAGAATGAGTTCCCTATAAAACTTTTGAAACTGGATTGAGTGAGTTATCATTCATTGGAAATTTTAGGTATTCTCTCCACCCCCCCCCCATCACCTTCTACTTCCTCACTCACCTCCCAAAGGGTTGGTTCTCATGAGAAAAAATAAAATGAGTTCTGGGAAGTAAAAATTTTTAAACATTACTCTTCTCACATAGATCTGAATAACCCAAAGTTTGTAAGCATGCTACATGAGTAACACAGCTATAGGCAAGCTACTTTAATTCTCTGAATTTTAATTTTAATAAAATCTAGGATCATGTTCAGTAAATTAAGATATGTAAAAAATAAATATTTTATTTTTATTAAATATTTTATTATTTAAATATTTTATAATATGTAAAATTATATTATATATTTACGATATACAAAATTATATTTTATAATATATAAAATATTTAATGTTATATATAATATCTAAAACCTTTTATAATATATAAAATATTTTAAATAATGTTTTATTATTTTAAAAATATGATAAATAATATCATATTTTTTCTTGGGAAATTGTGCAATTTCTAAAATGAAGACAAATCTTCTTACCTTCCTTCTTGTTACATATGATAAAAAGGGAGCCCAGAGACGTATGTACTCTCACTAACATTGAGACATAGAATATGTTCATTTATCCACCTGCTTATTTATCAACTCTTAATTAAGCAGCTCATAGCTGCCAGATTCTATCCTAGTAACAAGGAATGCATCAGTGGCAGGGTGTGGTGGCTCATGCCTGTAGTCCTGGGAGGCTGAGGCAGGTGGATTGCTTGAGCTCAGGAATTCGAGACCAGCCTGAGCAAGAGTGAGACCCCCATCTCTATTAAAAATAGAAAAAACTAACCGGGTGTTGTGGCGGGTGCCTCCCAGCTACTTGGGAGGCTGAGGTAAGAGGATCATTTGAACCTAGGAGTTTGAGGTTGCTGTGAGCTGTTGATACAGGACAGGTGGTGCCCCAGGCAGCCAGCTCAGCCGAGCTGAACTGGAGGACCTACCTGCAACCTCTGCTTTGGTGGTGTTGGTGTGGCTGCAGCCGGCAGAGGAACCAGCAGGCTGGAGCATAGGCAAGAGGCAAGTAGTGGGGTTGGTGGGGTAGGGGGAGCCTCCTATCCCCACCAGAGGCTCCAATAGCCAAAGGGACTGGAAAACTGCTGGAGAGACACTGGGTTCTTGGTGTCTCCTTCCCTTTGCACTTATGATTCAATACAGAACCCTGTTTCCTAAGCCTAGGTCAATTTCATGTAAGTTTTCTAGGCTTCAATTCTGTGAATGGGCTGTGTCTATTCATTAACCTTGCAGAAGAGACTATCTCCATTCATTAATGCATTCATTCACCTTGCCCCAGCAGAAGGGACTGTGTCCATTCATTTCCTGGCCTCATATAGAAGGAACCAATGCACCTATATATACCCCTAGATGGGAGAGAGACGGGGAGAAAACAGAGAGAGCTTTTCTCTCTCAACTTGGGTTTTCTCTCCCTATTGGGAGTTTTAGTGTTTCTATATTCTTTTCTGTAAATAAATTCTGTCTTACCACTGATCTGTGGTCTGTGGATTTATTCTTCAAATCACCGAGACCAAGAACCTGAAACTCCCGTTATCACTTGATGCCATGGCACTCTACCCAGGGCGACAGAGTGAGACTCTGATGTCTCAAACAAACAAACAAAAAAACATAAAAGAAATGCATCAGTATACAAAGCAAAAAATCAAGTAAATGTATATACAATAAAGCAAAAGAAGAAAATAAAGCAAAGAGGAGAAGAAATTGATGGGGACTGTGATGTGTGTGCATGAGTAAGTAAGTGCAGAAGTGTGCTTGCCTGCATGTATGTGAGTACACGAAATCTGTAAATACTGCAATGGCAACACTGGAACTGAACTGGAATTTCTTCTTCAGTAGGTCCTCTGTCTTGGTGATTTGAAGAATGAATCCAGGGACCACAGATCAGTGGTAAGACAGGATTTATTTTATAGAAAAGAATACAGAGAAAAAGCATCAGAGCTCCTGGCAGAGGGAAAAACCCAAGTTGGAAATAATCTCCTCTCTGCCCGGGTTCTTTGTCTACGGGTGTATTTAGTCTCATGGATCCTTTGAACTTACATTTGGCCAGGACTCGGTAACAAACAAATGGATGCAGTCCCTTCTGATGGGGCAAAATGAATGAGTGTATCAATGAAAGGATACAGCCTCTTGCCGCTAGGGGCAAGGTGAATGAACACATTAATGAATGGATACAGTCCCTTCTGTGAGGCAAGATGAATGAGTGTGTCAATGAATGGATGCAGAGCCTTGCGCTAGGGGCAAGGTGAACGAACATATTAATGGATACAGTCCCTTCTGCGGGGCAAGATGAATGAGTGTATCAATGAATGGATGCAGCCCCTTGCACTAGGGGCAAGGTGAATGAACACATTAACGAATGGATACAGTCCATTCATGAAAACGCCCAGGCCTAGGAAATGAAGGGTCTCTGTTCATCCCTGAATGGAGGAACCCTGTATGTATTACCCTTAGGCCTGGGAAATGCTCACAGGTGAGCAGCACAGCCAGCGAAGGGCTTTCTAGGTTCCAGGGTGTTTCTGGGGTTGGCACTGGCAGCAGTGCGGGCTGTGCCCTAGTCTCCCTCAACCACCTAGGCCCCTTGGGCTTCCGTCGCGCTCTTCCTTTCTGCGGTGCGGGGTTCTCCAGCTCTGCCTCCCCTCCCCTGCAGCGTGAGGACGCAGAGGCGCGGCAGGTCTTCCCTGCGCCTCACCAAGCCAGGGTGCACACGCCCTGTATCAGAACCATTTATCGACGAAAACAGCATAAATGATAAACAATCAGAATGAATTCCTGACCTATAAGAGGAGACTCCAGAGGGGAAAGCACATTTATCTCTGAGGCAGTGTACAAGTGGGTGTGATACAATCTGCATGAGAAAGACCAGGAACTAGAATCTGGAAGGAGACTAAGGCAAGCCTTCTCACTGGAAGAAGAGGATGACATAGTTAGGGCGGTGTCCTGTTTACCCAGTCCTCTGTACCTTGATAGAAAGGCATCTGGGGAACTTGATTTGTTTCAAAACCACAAGGTCAGTTTTGGGTTGATACTTTCACAATGAGGTTCATGTCTCCATGACTCAAAATGACAGTTTAGTATGAAACGAACCCAAATTTTTACTTCATTTTTACCAAATGCATTCTTGTTTTCTCCAGTCCTGCAGGCATCTTCGTGAAGATTTTGCCTGGCAGGGACAATGCTATGGTGTTCAACAAATCCCCCTTCATTTTCCTCTACCCAGGTACATGGGAATACAACATTCTCCAAGCTTCTTTGCAGTTATATTGTGGCCATGTGACTGTGTTCTGTTCACTTGCCAAGGTAAGTCACATTAGGGCCTGTCTGCTAAAAACAGCTCATCTAATAGTTTTTCTGCTCTATTCTTGGGGGCACTTTGGAAACCATATGTTTCAGAGGTAGCTACAATGTGGAGGAGGGGTGCCCAGCTCACATCAGATTTGACTTGAGCAAGATATGAATATTTATTGGATTAGATCACTCACTAAGATTTCAGGTTTCTTGTATTTTTCTTTTTACCAGAGTATAGCCTAGCCTATCACGACTAATTCAATGTTCAAAAATCATTGTGTGCTATATATGTATAAAAGCCTATACCAAAATGATCCATTAAGAAGTTTTAAAAAATTGTATACATGCATTTCATAATACAAACCAACATTTTCTATAGTATTCATATCATTTTAAAAAATTGATACTTTGCCAGATAAATGCTAATGAATGAATTCCAGGAAGAAGGCAAATTGTTTTTGAAACACCAAAATGCAGATTGTACAAGTCTAAATGAATTTGAGAACATTGAATAAGGCAACATTAACTGTAATTATATTTAATTATGCATTATCACTTTTGGGGTTAACAAATTTGAAAAAATAATCTTTGGCAGTTAGAGCATTTTTTTCTTTTAAAAAATGTTAATGAGCCGATGATAAGAATAATAATATTAAATAGATAAACTCAAAGGGCTAACAGACTGAGATGGAATCTGGGGAATACCCCTAATTCTAATAAAACTAAATGAATATATCTTCAATAGAAGTCACGATAAGTAATTGATGACATTTTGTAATTTTCTTTTTCATAAAAGTCATCTTCAGGCCTGTAAAATGAAAAAAAAAATGAAGAAGTATAAGCAATAAGGTAGCCATCAACTTCAAGACACAAGTCACTCTGTCTTACGTGAAAAACAAGAAGCTACAAGTCTTTAGGGTGTGCAGTTAAAGATTATTGCCACCATTATGGTTATCTTTTGACATATGAAGTAGATCTATGGATAATTTGCCTGGACCACAGATAAATTTTCCTATAGAAAACAATGCTTCCCTGTCAAATACTTCCCTGCCAATTTGCAGAAAATGTACAGTACATAAGGAACACAACTCATCAGAAATTGTACAGTATGTACACAACTCATCAATCTTCAATAGACCAAACAAACTTGGGTTGCGTTCTGAATCTTCTATTGTAATAGAGGAAATGACTTGGGGTGGGGGGATCCCAGCAAAAATGATTTCTGTCTCTTTTTTTGAGAGCTAAAACCTAAGGTTAGGGGTCTGTAGAGGCAGAAAAATGTCTTTTGTTCTTTGTGCAATAGGAGATGGCTCAACCACTGTTCAGTCTGGGTGGAGGTCACAGAATGATCTTTTCTGGAGATGAAATGATTAGAGTCGTCAGCTATAAGCTATAGGTGAACAGCAATTGCCTGAATCTGAATGGCCACCTGTAAAAAGCTCTGTATTTCTGCTTGTGATTAGGAAAAATTGGTACTTTAAGGTAGGAGTTTGATATTTTCTTTATTTGCTGGCAAATTAATAAATCTCCCTTTTCTTCTCCTCAAACTACTTATCCTCAGTCTTCTGATGTGGCCTCGGGGACAAGTGCTGAGCTTTTGGTAACACTATTGCCATTTACGTGCAGTCAGCCTTGATTTCTGCCAGCTTTTGTTAGAACAATGTGCACCTTACCATAATTACATAAGGATTGCTCAGTTAAATATACAGGCCATTTTGCCTTCAGAGTAACAGCTGTGGTTTTTTGAAGTAAAAAAAAAAAGATGGATACAATTATGAACAAAATATTCAGCAATCGACACAATATGAGGATTTTAAAAATATTCCATTCATTAAAAAGTATAGAGAATTAAATCACTCTTTGCTGGGCTTCTATAAAGTTCCACAGATAAATAAATCAGAGACACAGTAAATTTTGGCTACATGATATGGGTCTAAAGAGATATCCATATTTTAACAGACAAACAAAAATTATAAATCATTGGGTTCAAGCGCTTTATTCTTTTGAAAACGAAATTTTCCTGATGGAAGACTACAACATTAAGAGGAATTTCTATACTATATCTCCTCTTTGCCCTTCTTATCCTTAGTTAATAAGGTATATATTTGATATTGTCTAAAGAGGTAAAGAGAAAACGAGTGTAATCAATCAGAGCCAAATGGTAAGACGTTTGCCTTGAAACTTCCCATGCAACACAAGTGCTGTCTGTTGTTGAGTGCTTTGTGTGCCATCGCAAGAATGTCAGAGCTTAAACTAGAGCCATGAACACATTTCTTGTTAAATTTGACAAGAGAGGAAGTGACATCAGGGACATCATAGTCCAAGTTTATGAGGATAATGCCATGAAGAAAATGGTAGTGCACAAATGGAGTCAACATTTTTCTGAGGGGAGAGAAAGAGTCACTGATGAAGAGAGGTCAGGGAGGGCAGTAATGAGCAGAACTGAGGATAACATTGTAAAAATTTGTTTAACTGTGTTCAACCATGTGTGTTGAACCATGGCCAACAACTCCTGGTTCTTGCATCATGACAATGGACCAGCTCACATGGCACTGCTGTGGGGGAGTTTTTAGACAGCAAACAAATAACGGTATTGTAACACTCTCCCTACTCACCTGATCTGGCTCCAGTGACTTTTTGATTTACCTTAAGATAAGGAAATATTGAGAAGAAGACATTCTGATGATGTTCAGAACATTAAGGGTCATACAACAACAGCTTTGAAAGCCATTCCAGAAAACCAGTTCCAAAATTGCTCTGAAGGGTGGGCTAGGCACCTGTGTTAATACATAGCTTCCTATAGTGACTGCAATGATATTCCGCAATGAGGTATGTATCAGTTTTTCTAGGATGAGTTTATAGACCTATCTTTTTTTTTTTTTTTTTTTTTTGAGACAGAGTCTCACTATGTTGCCCTCTGTGGAGTATTATGGCGTCACATCTCACAGCAACCTCAAACTCTTAGGCTTAAGCAATTCTCTTGCTTCGGCCTCCCACATAGCTGGGACTACAAGCACCCACCACAACACCTTGCTATTTTTTGGTTGCAGTTGTCATTGTTGTTTAGCAGGCTCGGGCCAGGTTCAAATTCCCCGGCCTCGGTGTATAGGGCTGGCGCCATTACCACTGTGCTATGGGCTAAGAACTTAATTGTCTTAATTGTTAGAATAACTGAATTTAAGAATTGGAAAATGTCTTTGAGATTACTGAATTTTTGCTTAGTTATCCCTATCAGTCATCTGATTCTCATCTTTTCCAGGTTGACTGGTTGAGGTAGTTAACAGTATACTTAGTCATGGACGTCACCCACACAGCTTGTTCCATTGCATTAGAAAAAGATGAGCAGGTGCTGGAGAATGGAAGGAGGGGGGTCTACCAAACCAGGCTGGGGGCTTAGGATTGTCAGCTCTTGCTTTGTTCAGTTTGTACCAGTCAGTCTCTAGATATCCATCTGACCTTTCTTGATTTCTTTCTTTTGATAATTAAGATCTTCTTTCTTTAAATTAGTTAATGACTATACCAGTGTCAGGCAGAGAGCCTGGCAAGTAGTAGAAGTAAATGGTTATACCTGACATATGGCATTGTGTACTTAGGAGAAACCTCTTGGGACATTCTGCTTAGTTCTAGCTTTGGTAGAATGTTTGTCTCTGTCGGGAAATTGTCAACTCTCTTGGGGTGGGATGGGTCCTTGATGGTTCCTTATTATGTACCTTACAAAATCTGCATAGCTTATTATGTTTTTTTCCTTTTCCAGTCCTTACTAGTCCCTTGAAGATTAAACTGTGTCATCCTCATCTTTGTGTTACTTGTACAAAGGAAGTATATATACCTAACAGGGATTGGTATATAATAAGTGCTTTAAAAATATGTGTTTTTTTTTTTTTTTTTTTTTTGCAGTTTTAAGCAACGTGATGTTCATTTTTTTTTTTTTTTTTTTTAAATTTTATTGAATGGTAACTATGTACATTAATGCACTTCTGGGGTACAGTGTGGGGTTTTCGCATGCAATCCGAAATACTTCCATCAAACTGATCAACACAGCCTTCATGTCATTTTCTCA
>CAUYQV010092723.1:0-18879 GCA_963574575.1 Galagoides demidoff | reverse complement strand
TTGTAAGATAAACCTCAGAAGTGATCCCTCCAATCCCCCTCCCTCCACTCATTCCCCTCTCCCTCCCCACTTCCCGTATTCTTAGGCTGTTATTAGGTTATAGCTTACATATAAAAGGTATAAATTAGTTTCATAATAGGGGTGTGTACATTGGATACTTTTTCTTCCATTCTTGTGATACTTTGCTCAGAAGAACATTCTCCAGCTCCATCCACGTGAACATGAAGGACGTAAAGTCTCCATCCTTCTTAATGGCTGCGTAGTATTCCATGGTGTACATATACCACAGTTTGTTAATCCATTCGTGGATCAATGGGCACTTGGGCTTCTTCCATGACCTGGCAATTATGAATTGGGCTGCAATAAACATTCTGATAGAAATATTTTTGTTGTAATGTGATTTTTGGTCATCTGGGAATATACCTAATAAAGGAATTGCAGGGTTGAACGGCAGGTCTATTTTTAGTTCTCTAAGTGTTCTCCAGATGTCTTTCCAAAAGGAATGCATTAGTTTACATTCCCACCAGCAGTGTAGGAGTGTTCCCTTTTCTCCACATCCACGCGAGCATCTCTGGTTTTGGTATTTTGTGATATAAAGTAATCTCACTGGAGTTAGATGGTATCTCAAAGTAGTTTTGATTTGCATTTCTCTGATGATTAGGGATGGTGAGCATTTTTTCATATATCTGTAGGCCATGTGCCGATCTTCTTTAGAGAAATTTCTCTTCAAATCCCTTGCCCACACTGAGATGGGATCACTTGTTTTCTTCTTGCTAATACGTTTAAGTTCTCTATGGAGTCTGGTTATTTAACCTTTGTCGGAGACATAACCAGCGAAAATCTTCTCCCATTCTGAGGGCTGTCTGCTTGCCTTACTTGCTGTGTTGTTGGCTGTGCAGAAGCTCTTTAGTTTGATCAGGTCCCAATAGTGTATTTTTGATGTTGCTTCAATTGCCTGGGGTGTCCTACTCATGAAATGTTCGCCCAGGCCGATTTCTTCAAGTGTTTTCCCTCCACTTTCTTCTAGTATTTTTATGGACAAACCTAACAATCTTTTTGTTAACTAACGTCAGTTTGTTTACAGAGAAGGGGGGGCCAAGCTTCACGGTGACTTTCAGAAATTTGGAAAACTGAGGAAGGGACTTGTTCTGAACTTTTCATGTCATAGTTTTTTTTTAGATTCATAACTAGCAAAGTAGATGATGTCCTCTAGTCCAAGGGCAACATACTCAAATGCCAGGGAGGCAACTTAAATGGGTGTTATGGGCTTGTTAAAATAGAACAGGGCACGGTTTTATCCTAACAGAGAGAGAAATGGAGACTATGTCTTGCCCAAAGGGGGTTGTAGTGGGCTCTTGTCTGATGTGCAAGAAAGGTAACCAGAGGCCTTAAGAAGGAAGTGACTGGGCTGGGCACAGTGGCTCAGCTCAGTCACTCAGGATAATCAGTCCTTAGGATTACGCCTGTAATCCTAGGACTCTGGCAGGCTGAGGCGGGTGGATTGCTTGAGTTCACAAGTTTGAGATTAGCCTGAGCAAATGCAAGACCCTGTCTCTACTAAAAATAGAAAAACTGAGGCAAGGGAATTTCTTGAGCCCAAGTTTGGGTTGCTATGATCTTTGACGCCATGATACTCTGCCCAGGGCGACAACTTGAGACTGTCTCAAAAAAAAAAAAAAGAGAGAGAAGCAAGTGACTCACTAACCTCATGGAGTGCCCAGCATTCTCTTTACACTTTGGGGCTATGTAGAAAGATTTTTCAGGATGGACCCAGACGCCTTAGTTAATTAGCCCCTTTCCTGTTTTTGGCACTTTGAGGCATTTTGACTCCCAAATGTGCTTTGGGGAGTGGTGGGATTTTTACATGAGGGATGATCCTACTGTTTTTCGCCATCTTTCTAGTTTCCTAAGAAGGAATTATAATTTTTCTCAATTTAAAGTTGTTTTGAGCTTGTGCCAGACTCTGGATGTGTGTGGTGTGCATGTGAAGTGAGGAAACACAATAAGAACTGGAGGGATTGAGCCCTTCATTTGGCTGGAGGTGCCTTTTGGCCCTGGAGAGTGGAGGTCAGGACTGGGGAGGATGGATGGCTCAGGCATTGTATAAAAACTTCAGTCTATTTCCTCACTGGAACAGCATGTCAATATGTTTTTGTCTGCTGGACAGTGTGTGGGAAACATCTTTGATTTTTTTTCGTAACCGTGCGTATAATTTCTTAGCATTTCACTTCCGGGCATTGATTAAAGCTTTTCTGTCTCTTTAGAGTCATTAAACAGAAAAATGTCTGCTGGAGACAGATTGACGGTGTTTCCAGGGACTCACTTAGAGATACATGAGTCTCCTTAACATGCTGAAAAGTTTGTTCTGGTTTGTGCCAAATAGACATTAATAGTGAATGTTTATTGAGTTTTACTATATGCTGGGTACCATGCTAAATACCACGCACAAATTATCTCAGCTTGTCTTCACAGCAACAATCTGAGATAGGAACTATTATTACCCCCCTTTTCTGATACAAAATGAGGCACACAAATATTAATCAATGTGTCCAGGGTCACCCGGCCAGCATGTGGTGGGACAGGAATTGACTCTCTCTCTCTGACCCTGATCACTATTACACCAAACGCAGAACCCTTAAATCCAGTAGCATCTAACCACAGCTGGGTATTGGCTTTTAGGATTATATGTGTGTAGCTTGGACCTCAAACCTGGTAACTGTGTAGTTTGATCTCTTCAAAGAGTAGGGGTCCCATCTGTGTGGCTGGGCTCACTGCCATCCCATCTGGCACTAGACCATGTACCTCCATTACGGTCTTGACCTCCTTGGGCTAAGACTGTAATGCACATTAGCCCAGAAGGGATCATTTCTATCAAATTGTTTTTAAATGACTGCACCTCACTGGGGGGCTCCTTTCCTTGTGGGCTAAATGACTATGAATGAACAGGTAAGGGCGGAAGAGAAATTTGGGCTGTCAGACTCTCTCTGACTGCTTGCCTATAAAATTGAAAGGGGTATTTGGGATCATTTTCTTTGTACAGATGAGGAATCTGGGAAGCCTGGAAGAGAAGGACATGGAGGAGGTTAATCCGAGTACTGGGCCAAGTACTCTGCTAGATAATTTATGTACATTCATGTGTCACATAACCACTAGACACGTTCTGAGAAAACATGTCCTTAGGCCATTTTGTATCATGTGAATATCATAAAGGATACTTAAATCAACCTACTGCCTTGAACTCAGACTACACACCTGTACAGCTTGCACTGGGTACTGTGGGCTACTCTAGCACAGTGGTAAGTAATTGTGTATCTAAACATAGAAAGGGTACAATTAAAGTATGATATAAAAGATAAAAAATGATACACCTCTATAGAGTGCTTGCCATAAATGGAGCTCGCAGAAATGGAAGTTGCTCTGGGTGAGTCAGTGAGTGAGCGTGAAGGCCTGGGGCATTACTGTACACCACTGTAGTCTTGGTAAACACTGTATACTTAGGCTACACTCAAGGTATAAATAAATATTTTTTCTTCAATAATAAATTAACCTTAGCTCACTATAACTTTTTTACTTTGTAAGCTTTTAATTTAACTTTAAAATTTTTTAATAGCACTTACTACGGACCCATTGCACAACTGTCCAAAAATATTTTTCCTTTATGTCTTTATTTTAGAAGCTTTTTTCCATTATTTTTTACTTTTTAGATTTTTTAAATGAAGACACACATGTACTCATTAACCTGGGCCTGTGCAGTATCAGAATCATGGACATTACTGCCTCCCCTCTCCTTATCTTGTCCTTCTAGATTTACAGTGGTTCTCAACTGTCCTAATGCCGCCATGTATTTTCATTGTTACAAAGGGGTCGTGACCCACAGGTTGAGAACCGCTGTTTGAATCTAGACCATCTAAGGGGCAATAATACACATGGAGCTATCATCTCCTATGATAACAATGCCTTCTTCTGGAATACCTCCTGACTACCCTGCCTGAGGCTGTTTTACAGTTAACTTTTTTTTGGCAGGGGCTGGGTTTGAACCCGCCACCTCTGGCATATGGGGCTGGCGCCCTACCCTTTTGAGACACAGGCACCACCCTTAACTTTTTTTAATAAGCAGAAGGTGTGTACTCTAACAATAAAAATATAGTAAATACCTAATCCAGTAACATAATCATTTATAATTATCAAGTACCATGTACTGTACGTCATTGTATGTGCTAGACATTTACGCGACTGCCAGTGGAAAGCTTTGTGTACACCAGCATCACCATGAATGTGTGGGTAAGATGCTGCACTATATCACAGGTGATAGGAACTTTTCAACTTCATTGTAACCCTATGGGACCACCACTGTGTATGTGGTCCATCTCAACTGTACAGTTAGGGGGTAGATACCTGTACAAGATCCTAGTCAAATCTCACAACAACCTCGTTGAATAGACAATAACACGCCATTTTACCAATGAAGAAACAGATTTGAAAGCAAATCGGGTGAATGTCCTGCTATTATAACATGTAGTGTAATACACACCTCTTTCCCTGATGCAGCCTGACGGCCAGGGCCCTTCTGTCTGTTTGGTGCCAGCTCGGCTACAGTGAGGAAAGTTAACTGTAGCACCAACTTCCAAATCTCAGTGGTTTTCACAAGTTCAATGAAAATATATTTCTCCCTTACCCAACAAGCAATGTGGAAGTTCCTGGTGAGCTGATAGTCTGCCTTCCATCCAAGGATGCAGGCTTAGGTCCTGCAGCCTTCTGCATGTGATTGGCAGACATGGAAAGAAAGAGACAGCATGGGGAATGTGTGGGAAGTTCCCCCCGGCCAGGGCTGCACGTGGAGCACACAGTTTATGGCATATTTTATTGGCAGAACCAGTCATGTAGCAACCTCTGAATGCAAGGGAAGTTGGGAAATGTAGTCTAGCTGGTTTCCCAGGAGGAAAAGGAAATGGGTTGTAGTGAGCACACAGCAGTCCCTGCCACATGCCTGTGCTATACCGGTTATCATATACTTGAATGTCACCCCCAGGTTAAGTCATAAAGCCTCCTCTGGTGGCTGGATCAAGTTCTCTGCCTCTGGACACAGAGGGTGCTTCATGTGACTATGTGCATTCCTGGGTCACAGCAGTTTTCTGAAGCAGGCAGCTGCCCTCCCTGTGCTCTGCCATGGACTATGTGGGCTGTGGCTGAAGAGTAGGTTGGTGGGAATTTCTGTGAGCAGCGTGCTCAGGACAAGGTCTTTGAAGCTTCTGATTCATGTGGTGCTCGGTAGCTCTCCCAGGAGTGATGGACAACAGACAACTGTGTCACTCTCCCCAGTCAGTCCAGGCTATCATTAGCATTCAGCAATGCTGTGGTTCTTGTAGAAATCAGTTGTTTAAAGGCTTTAAAACAAAAACGAAAGCTGCTGGATGCCTCTCTGGGTTGAAACTCCTGTGAGTGTGGAGCTAACCATTTCCCACACCTGAGGAACAGCAAAGGGGACTACGCAATATGCAGCATTTCCTTCTGCTGAATATTTGGGAATCATTTCCAGCCATGTGGCTAAATGTGAAGATGCTCTTGGAATGTGGGCATTCTCCATTTTGGTGAAGAACATTGCTTGTTGTTTGTTTTGTTTTGTTGCTGCTGTTTGCCTTTTCTTTTCTCCCAAGAGTTCCTGATCTTGCTATTTAGAGGAGCAAGAAGGATCTATTGGTTTCATAAATGTGCTTCTTTCTTTGGAAAAGTCCTGTAGTTAATTATCTCTTCCCCCATTTCCTCGCTGGTCCAGAGCAGGAGACTCAAGCTGCGGAGTGACGGTAGTCCCCTTTCCTTGTAACCATCTCCCTTCACTCCAGTAAGGGTCCCTAGAGGGAGGGGCAGACAGCTGACCAGGAAGGTCCAAGCCCTTTAGTTAGGCTTTCAGGGTGAGTCATTTTCCTACATCAGTTGGGAAGGTGATTCCATATACAGGGATTCCAGGCAGACAGTCTTCCCTGAGATAAAGGCTGGGTCTATCGTGTCCGTTTTGAATGCAGTCACTGTGCTTGCTGGTGTAACTGATCCTGCTTCTTCAGGCCTGGGCAGAAACAGTCCCTGTAAGTAGAGTTCCGATGGGCTCTGCTTGTTCTTTGGTAATCAAGTGGGCACTGGGAGTTTTCCCAGTTCCAGATGCCAAAGAGTTAGAAACAAATAACATATGTTCTCATCAAAAAGTAGTGTGGCCAGTACAAATCACAAGTCACTCTCAATAAATCCTGGCGCTGGTGTCTGAGGTCTAAAGTGGAGCGACTTATCTGTGTTCATGGGGTGTGTGCAGTATTTCTCCATGAATAGAGAAAACAGAACTGAGCAGCTTCTCAGCTTAGATCTGACCCAGGTGAGGTCTTCTCACTTAATGGCATCTCTGGGTCTTCATCTACCAGATTTGGGGGAAGAGGAGGGAGTTGTTCAGAATGCTGAATGATAAGGAAAAAAGGACACTGCTTGTCCTTGGGTCCTGGCTGTGAATTCTCTCCCTGTTTCATCTGTAAGAATTGACTCACCTTATAGGAATCAAGGCATAACATTATTCTTTTTTTCGCTCCCTTCCTTCATCTATCTTTTCTTTACTTTTTTCTTTTATTCTATTCATCATGCTTCCGTGGATTTAGTCAATGGATATTTATTATTTATTTATATTTGAGACAGAGTCTCACTATGTGTCACCCTTGGTAGAGTGCTGTGGCGTCACATCTCACAGCAATCTTAAACTCTTGGGCTTAAGTGATTCTCTTGCCTCAGCCCTCCAAGTAGCTGGGACTATAGGTGCCTGTCACAATGCCTGGCTATTTTTTGTTTTTGTTTTTTGTAGTCACCATTATTGTTTAGCAGGCCTGGGCCAGATTCGAATCCCCCAGCCCCAGTGTATGTGGCTGGCTGAGCTACAGGTGTTGAGCCAGTCAATAGACATTTAAATGGTACTCACTAAATGCCAAATTCTTTGCTAGGTGGCCAGAGGGTTGCAAAGGGGAATATGTGGTTCATGCCTACAAAAGGCTCTCTATCCAATATGGGATTGAAGACACTGGGTAGGTATAATCCATCACCAAGGGGGGAACAAATGAGTGCCATGAGAGAGGATTTACAGGAAAGTATGATGAGAGGTCACTTCTAGCTGAGCAGATGGGTGTGTAGGTTTGGGGGAGATTTATGGAGAAAGAAGTATTTCAATTGAGTATTAAAAATGGGATGGATTTCAACTGCAGAAGGTTGAGGAGAGGCTTAGGAGCCTTAAGCAGAAGCACCTATGTATATAGAGGTGTGGAAGTTGGAAAACACCATGTAGATTTATGTAATATGTACTTTGTAATTAATTGGTAGAGATACGCCATTCTTAGTGAATTCATGGAAAGGCTTTCTTTATCCGTCTCTTCTCTTAGATTTCTGTATTTTGGGTTCTTATTATTCTTTGGAGCTGTCAAAAAGGTCCATGAAATGAGAGTGTGAGGGGCTAGAGATGGGTGGAGCTTAACCAGCCACTATCTTTTCCTTCTTTCACTTTTTGAGCACCTGCTAGAGAAAGTCAAGGGAAACATTGCCCATTAATTGTTCTCATTGTAGATCAGTTTTTATGTTGATGACTGGTCTTACTACAGTAGGATATAACTTCTGAGACAGCATTGGTAAGACAGATTCTAAGCATCAGTTTCAGCTTTTCCCATTTTAGGGTATTTTCCCTGCTTGACCATGCGTGGTCTTGCAAGAGCTTGGTTAGGAACTTCCATATTCAAAGACCACACTGAGCTCCAGGGAGTTTCTTTCTAGATCTGGGCTTTGAGCATAGTTGCTGCTTAGTACCATCTTGCAGAAAACCTAGGAGTCCCACTGCTACCTTTAGGTATGGGACTACCTTTAGTCCCACTGATAGGGGACTACTCACTGATCGGGTATATAACTCATCCCTCAGAGGCAAGCCTGCTTTGCTGATGCCACCACGTGGCACAGTGACTTGGGTATCATGGTGTTTATAGCCAGTGTTCATCCCTCTAGAATGCTGTCCCCCTTTAGGTCTTATATTTTCTCCAAGCTTTTTTTATCCTTGAGAGGCTGAGCCAATGAAGGTTGATACTCTAAAACATGAATGACGAATGTGGCATTTGGCATTTGGTGTCCAATCAAAACAGGTCATGCAGTGCTAGAATAGGGTGCCAGCATGCTGTCTCTGCCAAGAAGCAACTATTTATTTTCTGGCTCTTGGGGGAAAGTTGAGGTCCTGGGGAAGGGGCCAGGATAGTGGGTGGTGGTGGGGCATCTCTCAAGTAACTTGAAACAGAGGTTAAATAATAAATTATTTCAATATTTTAAAAACTGAGACAGTGGGAATCAGTATATGCCCCGTAAATATCAACCCTGAAACAATATATTTTTAAAATTAACTATTTTTCTGATTTTTTACAACCCAAGGAAAAAGTAGGTTCCTAGTGGCTTCTGCTTGTCACCAGGGAACATCTTATTTCTAGGACTTGGTGAAGGCTGAAACTGGATCTGGTTAGGAATGGTTGTCCCTGAACAAGTGGAATTTCCTATCTTTCAACTATCATTCAAACCAGGAGTTCTCAAATTTTGTGGTCATAGAATTTTTTATAGTCTTAAAAATTATTGAAGATTCCAAAATGCTTTTATTGGTATAGGGTACATAAATCAATAATAGTAATTAAAAATGAGGAAATTTCAAAATAATTGTTTATGCTTTTAACAATGTCAACAATAAACCTAATTATATAAATCAACATAAGTAACATAATTTTTATGTAAAAGAAATATAACCTCTTTTAATTTATCCAGGCTGCTATAGCAAAATACCATAGATGGTGTGGCTTATAAACAACATAAATTTATCTCTCACAGTTCTAAAGGCTGGTAAGTCCAAGGTAAAGGTGCTGGTGGATTCAGTGTTTGGTGAGGACCTGCTGCCTGGTTCATGGACAGCTTCTTGTTCCGTTCTCTCATTGTGCAAAGGATGAGCAATTCTCAGGCTCCTCTTTTATGAGGGCACTAATTCCAGGCATCAGTGCCCCACCTTCATGACCTAATCACCTCTCAAAGACTCCACCTTCTAATACCATCAGGTTGTGGGTTAGGATTTCAACATATGAATTTTGGGTGGGAGGGTGGCAAAAACATTTGATTTATAGCAGTTTCCAAGACAAAATATATGTATGTCTTTTATTGAAAAGAGTGAACTTGTTTTTTTGTTTTTACAAGTCTTCTGTTTTCAGTCTGTTATAATATGTTGGATGTGTCGTTTGGGTTGAAGTATAAAAAACATTTTTCTTCATATATATACATATATATATCACTATAGATATATATAGAGAATAGAGTATTTTGATAGCATTTCCTAATAATTGTGGATATTCTTCTGTGATATTACACCAAACGAGGCAAGTGGCAGGTTTCAGAAGTTAGTTGCAATGTGGAACCTGAAGCCATTTCAATAATTTTTTTTTTTCTTCTTGAGACAGAGTCTCATTATATCACCCTCAGTAGTGTGCTGTGGTATCACAGCTCACAGCAACCTCAAACTCTTGGGCTTAAGTGATTCTCTTGCCTCGCCACCCAAGTAGCTGGGACTATAGGTGTCTGCCATAGCACCTGGCTATTTTTTTGTTGTATTTGTCATTATTGTTTGGCAGGCCTGGGCCGGATTCGAAACCACCAGCTCAGGTGTATGTAGCCAGCACCCTAGCTGCTGAGCTACAGGTGCTGAGGCAAATGTTTTGTATTTTGTTACATTAAAATCTACTGGTTGGCCTTGTACTGGTGTTTTGATGCTTATATCTTTTATCCGAGCATGATTTTGCAACACCATGCCTTGATCATTTGGAAAAGATGGATTCACTGAGATATACAGATCTTCTAAATGTGGACACATTTTTATTATATAGTATCACTTTTGTTAATATTATCATTGGTGTCATCAGAAGTCTTTAGGTATTGGGAAGCTATCAAGCTCATAGTGGTAGATGTAAAATTCTAATTTTGGCTTAAGAGCTTGAATTTATCATTGGAAAAAATACTATCAGTTATTTTCCTTGGAGTGATTAGACTTTGAGAAAAATCTGCCAGATTCCAAGTATGAATAATTATGGTCTGTCCATCAGTTATTCTTTTAAGTAAAAATAGTATCCCATGAAAAAAGTGGACAGTCCAGCTGCCAGCTCCCTCAGGTAAGCACCTTTTCTTGAGGCAGCCATTATCCGTCAGTCTGCAGCAGAAGTGCTTTATGAGTGTGTGTGCTCACAGCCGGTGCTGACTAATAGGAATGATGTACACTGTGGTCCTTGGTTTCGCTTGTTTGCACTCCACACTCCCTAGGAATCTCGAGGGGCAAGGGCTGTCTGTGGGTGTTTTAGGAAGGCTCACCTTTCTGAACTTAACGTGTTCAGATGTGTTCCTCGGGGCTCTGCCCACATTACTCACTACTGAGAACGTCGCCGACCGAGATGTGCTGGAGAACAGGCCTGGCTTCTCTTGTGCCATCTCCCGTCAGCTTTCCATCTGTAACCTGATAGTTCCAGGGTTCCTGTTTACTTTGATTTACTTTTCTAAGACTGTAAAACACAAGCTGTCCCCTTGTGTTGGTGGGGTGTTTTTTTCTTCCTTCCTGGATGCAACTTCCAGGCCTTTCCTGGCATGGTTCAGAGTCTATCTGTGGGTTTCCTGTCCCTGGCTGCTGGCAGGACAGTTTGCTTCGATTTTATTACCTCTGGCCCACTTGTCCTCCCCTTTGCTAACTAAGTCACTTCTCCAACTTCTGCTTTTTGCTTCTCTGTCTGTGTCCTCTTATCTCTTCTCTGCTTGGACACACTCTTCAAAGCTTAATTCTATCTCTAGCCAGCCCAGTTGATGAATGATGCCAGTCCTCTCTGAACTCCTGTTGTCCATACAGGAACTGGGTTCATCTCTGTGTCATCAAGTATGACCTTGTGCTTTCTTCTTGTGGGGACCTGTGGACTTGCCTAAGACCCTAATTCACTCATGTTGGTCTTATATTGATATTGAGATTGTCTGCTCCTCAAAGACAGGGCTATTTCTTTATTTCTGCAGCTCAGCAAATGCCTTGCATATTGTATGAATTCAGCCATCACTAGCTGCTACTGCTGTAAATCTCCAGATTGGTCTTTGCTTTCTTCCAGAGCTAAAGGTTTCAGCATTTTCCCTGGCCACATAAGAGGTCAGGGTTTTGGAAATATCTTGGTCTGCACTCTTTGGAGAGTCTGAGTTTGAACAAGTGACATCTCGCAGGACCTTAGGTCTTTCGATGTTCTCCCCTTGTGGAATGAGATGTAAATATGTCCTTTCCTGGTGCCAGATGGAGAGGAAATTAATAGTCACAAGTCTTATTTATTGATTTAACTCAGTTTTCATTGTACTTTTCAGCTAGAAAGAGAGCTAGAAACCTTTTTGCCTTCAGAATTTTATTTTCATCTATGGATTCTGATAATATGCATTCATTCATTCAAAATTATGCTAATTAAGTACTTACTATACACCAGGCACTCTGTGAGCTTCTCTGAGGGGACAAAGGCATCAAGTAGGTCCTCATCAATTACAAGACATGAGATGTGTATACAATGATTAGGATCTGGGAGGTCCATCTGCCATGGGAGAGAACCTGAGAGATGGTCCTGCCAGAAATGGTAGACCAGGGCAGAACTGGCTTTAACTTCCCTGGCTGATAATGCAGGGGAAGACTGGCTCTGTGCTGCTCTGGAAGGGACCTCCTCATTATGGTGTTAGAGTGGAGTGCTGAGTCTCAGTGAAGAGCAGAAAGCCAAGGTCTTTGCTGACCCTCATGGCTTCTGCAGAAGAATATCCTTCCTGAGCATGGGCAGGACTTAAATTGAGGCTGTGCCTCTTGGTTTGGGATAGAAAATAACATGGACGGGGGCATCTCAGACCCTTCCCCTCTGCAGGCCCCTGGTGCACTTCTTAGGATGTGCTTCTGGGCTGGTGGACGTGCCCTGTGGCTGGGGTGGAGTGGGGGTGACAAGGGTACAGGTGATGGGGGTTTGTTCTCCACTTGGCAACTAAAATAGTCTTTTAAAAATGCAGTACTCAAACTGGTCAACCTAGCCTTCACGGCATTTTCTTAGTTATTGTGTTAAGAGATTTATATTCTATACCTAGTAAATTTCACAGTTTGATGAAAGTATTTCAGATTGTGTGTAAAACTAGCACATTGTAACCCATGATTGCATTAATGTACACAGCTATGATTTAATAAAAAAAAATAAAAATGCAGTCCTGTCAGGGCATGCTTCTCAAAGCCCTGTAATGGTTATTCCTTGTTGGAAAAATAACTTCCATCATCACCTTGGATGAGGCCTGCGAGGCAACGTCAGCCAGGATCTGCTGGGTTATATTGCAACAGCATCGCAAAGGCTTTTGCCCACACAAGTGTGTTTCTAGCACCCATTGACTCCTTAAGTGCAAGGTCTGGGCTGAGGGAGTGGCTCTTGTTTCAGACTGTGACATAAGGAAAGAGAAAAATGGCTGAACGGGGATCTTGATGGCTTCACCTCCAAGTGGTGCGTGTGTATCACTTCTGCTCACATTCGTGGCCCAAGCAAGTGAGATAGTCACTCGCTGTGGGGTGGGACACAGACTCCCCCACTGGATAGCATTGTAAGTCACAGGGCAACAGGGGGGCACACACACTCCTCTTGCACAGAGGCAGCAAGTAATTGCAATAATAACACAAGCCCTGCAAGGCCCTCTTGCCTCCTTGGCCTGTTCTCCCTCCCCTCTCTCAGGCCTCTCATTCTGCTCTGGCCCTGTCTGCCTGAGCAGCCTGGTTCCTGCCTCAGGTCTTTGCCCACTGTCTCCATGGCTGGAATGCCCAGTTCTTTTTGCACAGTTCTCCTTGCTTTGTTCAGCCTCTGTCTAGATGTCACCTCACCGGAGGGGCTTTCCCAGACCACCTATCCTGCTCTTTCCCATTGCCTGGGCTTTGTTTTTCATAGTACACATGGAATCACTGGAGACTATGGGATGCGTGTGTTTATCTGCTGTCTTTCTCTGCAGGGATCTATGGACATCACTGGGGCAGCAACTTTGTCCTGTTGGTCTCTCCCCATCTTAAATACCTGGCTGCCTGGCATTTTGGTAGGTTTTCAATCAATAGAATGAGTGACTGCTCACCTGTGCATCCCAAAGAAGAGAGGCCCCCAGCCTGTGGTGAGGGGCAGCCCTTTTAGCGATCAGCACAGCCTCCCCCAGCCTGGACTGCCCTCTGCAGGCATTCATTTCAGGCCCCTGGTGGAGACTTCCCCTTTTGTCTGCAAGCCTACCCCACAGGAGAAGGGTAGCAGGAGCCAGGTGGATCAGGTATCCCACGGGCAGCTCCTGTTGAATTAATAATGAGCTGTACCCTTTGGGGCTCTGCTCTGTGTGACTGCAGCAGCTGACCAAGGCTGCAGAGGGCAGGGAGGTGGGGTGGGGAAGTCAGCGGGGGTCTCGATGTCCTGTTCCTACTTGGATTGGTGTTTGGCCCCCAAATAGTAGGGAAGTTAGTGGCATTGTAGGTGGGCGAGGAAAGTGGAAAAGTACTGACAGCCATCCCTAGAAGGTAGGAATTATACAAACCAGCCTCTGGCTCTGTCAAAAGTGAATCTGTCCTGTTGTCCAGAGCCACTGCCACTTGAGTGTCCCTGAGTCCTGCCATCTGCACTGGCCTCCCCCTCGGTAGGTGCTTATACTCACTAATACCCCAGGCCTCAGCCCAGCCCTGCACACCCTTAGGCCGCAGGGCACTTTTGTCTGGTGCCTTTGAACAACTTAGAAAGATAAGGTCTCTCCAGCTGTGCAGCTGGGGCTCAGCAAGCCTGCTTCTCTCGGGACACCAGCAAAAAGACAAAACACATGCAGCACATCAATTGTCCTCATCAGCACTGTCGCAGGGAGCTGGGAAGCAGGTTTCTGGGTGGCACCAGGGAGGGTGACACAATCCGTGATGTCCTTCTTCTGGGGTGCCCTTGTGCTGGAGGAGGGTGGAGGTCACAGAAGTTGCAATATGGCTGTTCAGTCCGGGGTTGACAGAAATGCCACCTGGGTCTGTGTCTGCAGAGCTGCCATACACTTACCAGCAGGTAAAGAGCCACCCACCCTCTGCCCCAATCCTTGCTGGGCCCAGGAGTGAGTTAGGGCCACATTAATCTGGGGGGCAGGAAAGCCCTGCTGTGGCAGTGATGGCCCTCGTTGGGGGCAGGGCTGATGGCCACTGGAACGTGCTGGCAGGGCCATATGGCCTGTCGTGAGCAACATCTGTTCGGATTGGTTGGGTGTTCTGCTTGGGTAGTGCCCATCTGTTCCAGTTGTTAAGTATTTTGAATATTCTACATGGAGGTCTCATTAATCTGTAACCCCAGTGGCTTAACTTGACCATAGAACTGAGGCATTTGAATTAGAAAATGAGTAAGAGGAGTCCTTTCACACCAGAGGAAACCCAGCACGCTGATGGTCCTGTGAAGCCATTTCCCACGGGAGCTCATGGAGTCACCACTAAGATGTTGACTGGCGCAGACCAGGGCGTTCAAGCTACAATCTCCACTAGCGCCCATTCTCTGTGCTCCCAGGATGTCTCTTCCCTGACACAGAGTTACAATGTGGAAATTAGCTCTTGAGTGTTCTCAGGCTTAGCACATTGATGCATAAAATTGTCTATGGGCTTGGCCTCAGACCACACAGGAATGGGCTTCATAGTTTATTAAGAAAGAGATGACCAGTCTTTGTTATACCCGTCCTTTCACTGCCCCTCCCACATGGAGAGCTGGGTGGCAGGCCCAAAGCCCAGGTCTAATCTTTGTGGTTTTTGATGACACCCCACATGCCTGTGGGGTACCCTGGCAGGCTCCAGAGGCTGGGGCCCAAGGGGTAAGGTAGGGATGGAGACTCCCACCTCCACCCCCGCACCAACCATAGCAGCTCCATCTCTTATATGTTGATGTTCACTTAGGAGTTTATTTGGACACACATTATATGACAAAACCAAATTTGAAAACCTCTGTTTGAAGTGAGCAAGCCAGTGAGCTTGCCAGATGGCTTGGCTGAGTAGCCTGCTATCTGTCATCTGGAAGCCCTGGTCACACTACACTTGAAGAGATGGGGACAGGTGGGCTTTGGCTCAGCACTCCCTGGATCCAGCCGCAAGCAAACCAGGGTAGCCTAGTAGGCTCCTGGGAGGTCGCCCTAGGCCACGGCCACAGGGCAGGCTGCATCACTCAGCTACGCAAATGCCCACCCTCTCACTTTTCCCCACTGGCATGGTATCTGCCCACAGCCAGTTCCCAGCCAAACCCGCATGTCTGCGGGGATGCTGCTGCCCAGGAAATTCAAGCTGCCCTCCTGGCCAGCTCTGTCCTTTGCCTAGCCGTCCCACAGGACTGCTCTCACTTGCTTTCTTGGTTCCTTCCTTCCTTCCTGAAGCCGGGGCCAAGAGATATCACACCATTCCTTTTGAGTTTCCTAAAAGTTGGTTCAAGCCTCAAGTTGGATGCTGTTGACATGGCCCTTTCAATTCCTAACAGGGCACACAGCATCAGAAAGTTGTTTGGGGGAAGCAGCTGTTGGCAACCGTGGTGCCCTTTTCTCTCTCTGCCTTTGCTTATGCAGCAGGAATCCTGAGGGAGGGTGGCAACCTGCAAGGAGACCACTGTGCCCATTTGTCATGTACACGGGAGCCCAACTGGCCTGCAACACAGCCTGGCATTCTGCCTCAACTCCTGACCCAGGAGCTGGGCTCTCTTATGAAGGTGCCTTGCTGCTTTTTCTCTTTCTTTTTTTTTCATTTAAAGCCAAGCAATAAATTCATCCCGGTGAAGGAAATGATAAAAGGAAAACCTCTTCTTAATTGGCTCAAGGCCACTGCACACATTACCTGGTGCACCCAAACTGCAATTTACTTTTTAATTAAAGTTCTTCCTACCTACAGGAAGCTGAACACTGGGCCAGTGTTCTCTCACTTGAAAAGAGTGTTTTGGGGAGCAGTTACATGAAAGTGAAGAGAACATTTGGATGAATCATTGAGTTTGATATTCTTTTGTCCTCTTCCTGCTTTTTGGTTTCTCCTCTTGATCATCCATTTTTTCCTAGCCAGTGCTCCTCAGGGGTGCTGACTCAGGGTTCCTGTACAAGCCCAGTGGCCTCGGGGTTCTCCCAGCTCACCTTCTCCCTGCCCCTGTGCCATGGCCACGGCCCATTCTGGAGCACATCTCAGAGTCTCCTCCATGTCTGGCTGCAAGGAGACCACTGAATTTCCACTGCCCAGGAGGAGGCCTGTGCCCCCGACTTTGCCCCAAGTCAGCGCTGCCAAGAAAACTTTCCCTCAAGCAGTCTTCCATGAAGCATTGGAAGCAGCTTCCCCGGGAAGACTGGGAGGCTCATGGGAAAGGTCATGTCTTGAGGGTGGGGATTCCTTGCTCCTTCACCTATCAGTTGCCTCTTGCCCCTGTCCTCTCAATGTCCCTGAAGGTCCATGTTCTTTCCTCTCACTGTGTGGGGCAGTTTACCCCTTCTCAGAGCCTGGGCCACATCAGCTCCACCCAGACCCTGTCTTCCCACTTCTGTTTCATCCCCTCTCAAAAACCAAGAGTCTTTCTAATGAAGATGCACTTTGCCTCTGGGGTGCCATCGAGAACTTGTCTGCCTTCCCTTTCCATCAAGATAAAAGCATCCATCTTCCCTATGGCTTGTCCTCGTGTCCTCCAGCCCTGCCAGCTTCTGAGTGTTGAGTCCCAGATTCTATGCTTCTTCCAAAGCATCAGTCCCAACTTTTGTGGGCACCACATAGGCTTCCTCCTTTGGAGAGAGCAGGCACATGAGAGACACTATCTCTAATGAGGCAGAAGCCGAAATGGGCAGGGTTGCTTTGCACCTTTGAGTGTATGAGTGTCTGCCTTCCCCTCTGGTGTGCAGTGGACAGAGAATTTTGGTTCCTAGGTGACTGTGGAGGTGCAGGGCAGGATGGCAGGGCTGCTGCAGCTGGGACAGGCTTCCTTCTGGGGCCTGGGACAATGCAATGGATCCCCTAGTGTTCTTCATGCTCATCTGAGTCCACAAGGTTGTGGGGTTGTGAAGTTGAACAGTAATCACAACAATGAGTACTGGGTAAGGGTAAGGCACTTGCTGAGTGCAAAACATATGTTATTTCATTTAATTGCTATCACTGGCCTGTGAGGTATCATCATCCCCATTTTATAGATGAAGAAACTAAGCTCCGGGCATACCACCAGTCAGTGCTGCAGATACATGATTTTGAGTTGGGGTGACAGTCCCACGGTCTGAAAGGCAGTTAAATGTTTGACAGCTGCTGCAGTCTGAGTTTTGGCCTTCATATACACATAAGGCAGAAAACCCTGGGGCCAGGAGCTTTCCCTGGAGGAGTGGTGAAAGCCTGTGACTCTAGTGCTCAGACCATGGCCCAAGGGGCATGTAGTTGTTTATAAATTGGTTTCATATTAGCATTGAGTACATTGGATACCTTTTTGTTCCACTCTTGAGATACTTTACTAAGAATGTGTTTCAACTCCATCCGGGTAAACACAAAAGATGTAAAGCCTCCATTCTTTCTTATGGCTAAATAGTACTCCATGGTATACATATATCACAATTTGTTAATCCATTCAGGTGTTGATGGGCATTTCGGTTGATTCCACATCTTAGCAATTGTGAACTGAGCTGCAGTAAACATTCTAGTGCACATGTCCTTGTGGTAAAATGATTTTTGTTCTTCTGAGTAGATACAAAGTAATGGGATTCAGGATCAAATGGAAGGTCCAGTTTGAGTTCTTCAAGAATTCTCCATACTTCTTTCCACACTAGTTTGCACTAGTGCTTCTTTCTTGTACTAGTTTGCAATCCCACCAGTTGTTCAAGTATTCCCTTCTCTCCACATCCATGCCAGCATCTGCAGATTTGGGACTTTGTAATGTGGGCTAATTTCACTGGTGTTAGGTAATGTCTCAGAGTGGTTTTGATTTGCATTTCTCTAATGATTAGGGATGATGAGCATTGTTTGTTAGCCATTCGTCTGTTGTCTTTAGAGAAGCTTCTGTTCAAGTCTCTTGCCCACTTATAGGGCCTTGTGAAAACATGGTAGGTTGCTCTTTTCTTGTTGATTAATTTGAATTCTCTGTAGATTCTAGTTATCAGTCCTTTGTCAGATTCATAGCATGCAGAAATCTTCCCTATTCAAAAGGCTGTCTCTTTGCTTTAGTTGTGGTACCCCTAGCTGTGCAGAAGTTTTTAGCTTGATCATGTCCCATTTATTTATTTTTGGTGTTGCTGCAATTGCCAAGGGGGTCTTCTTCATAAAAACATTCCCCAGGCCAATTTTGTCAAGAGTTTTACCCACACTCTCTTCTTGAATTTTTATAGTTTTGTGTCTCAAATTTAAATCTTTAATCTAGCAAGAGTCAATTTTTGTGAATGGCGTGAGGTGTGGATCCAATTTCAGTCTTCGGCATATGGCTAACCAGTTCTCCCAGCACCATTTATTAAATAGGGATTCTTTCCCCCTGTGCATGCTTTTGTTTGGTTTATCAAAGATGAGAGGGTGATATATGGCTGGTTCATCTCTAAGTTCTCTATTCTATTCCGTAGATCTATGTCTCTACTTTTGTGCCAGTACCATGCTGTTTGGAGCACTATAGACTTGTAGTATAACCTGAAATCTGGTGACTTCTAGATTTGTTTTTATTTCTTTTTCTTTTCTTTCTTTTTTTTTTTTTTTGAGACAGAGCCTCAAGCTATCCCCCTGGGTAGAGTGCCATGGCATCACAGCTCATAGCAACCTCCAACTCCTGGACTCAAGCGAGTCTCCTGCCTCCGCCTCCCAAGTAGCTGGGACCTCAG
>CAUYQV010092718.1:0-18213 GCA_963574575.1 Galagoides demidoff | reverse complement strand
ACACACACACACAATTATGTATTTCATAACATTTTCAAACAATAAACACAATTTGGACTTTTTCCATAAAGTACAAATACACATTGGTTAATATAACAATTCTTGGGAGGGAAAAAAAAACATTTAGTATTTTTGAGTCTGTAGAATTAATGGTAAATTCTTAGCCATGAGGCTGAATTTTAATTTAGTATAATAGCCCTGTGAAATCTACTGGGATGATCCCCTAGTGGAGCCCTGGGCACTGCAGAGACAGGCAGCTTGGCTTTGTTATATTGGTGTTAGGACACAGGGACAAGGCCAGATGGCACTGGAATTGTTGTTGAAGGGGAGCAATGCATTACAAATGGTACTATGTGATCCACAGTAAACTGGAATCCATAGCACACCAAAGGAAAAGTCCAACAATGCTTTGTCTTACAAAAAGGGTAAAATGGTTTTCCTTATTAAAGAAAGGAAATGGGGCGGTGCTTTAGCTCAGTGGGTAGGGCGCCAGTCACATACACCGAGGCTGGCAGGTTCCAACTCAGCCCCAGCCAGCTAAAACAAGAGTGACAACTGCAACAACAACAAAAAAATAGCCGGGCCTTGTGGTGGGCACCTGTAGTCCCAGCTACTTGGGAGGCTGAGGCAAGAGAATCGCTTAAGCCCTAAGAGTTGAAGGTTGCTGTGAGCTGTGGTAACATAGCAATCTACCAAGGGTGACATAGTGAGACTCTGTCTCAAAAAAAAAAAAAGGTTAATACATTACTTGCTTTCATTTTCTTTTACGTTTGAAAGCTTTGTTGAAATATCATTTATAAGCTGCTTAACCTGTTACAAGTGTACAGTTTGATGATTTTTAATAAATTTATCCCTTTGTACAACCACCATCTTAATCCAGATTTGAAGATTTTCTTAGTCCTCCCAAATTCCCATGTGTTGTGTCTAAGAACTCTTTGCCTAACTCAGGGTAATAGACTATGCCTTTCCCATGAAATTACCTTAGCAACCTTGTTGAAAATAAATTGATCATAAATGTGAGAGTTTAGTTCTGTACTCTATTCTCTTCTATTGATCCATGTTTATCTTTATACCAAGACTATATTATTTTGATTGCTATAGTTTTATGTTAAGATTTATTCATTTATTTACTTATTTATTTTGAGACAGGGTCTTGCTCTGTCACTCAGGCTAGAGTGCAGTGGTGTCATCATAGCTCACAGCAACCTTAAACTCCTGGGCTCAAGGGATCCTCCTGCCTTAGCCTTCCTAGAAGCTGGCACCTACTACCACATCAGGCTAACTTTTCTATTTTTTCTAGATATGGGGGTCATGCTCTTGCTGAGGTTGGTCTTAAACTCTTGGCCTCAAGCAGTCTTCCCATCTCAACCTCCCAAAGTGCTAGGATTATAAGCATGAGTCACTGCCTGGCTCCCTACATTGAATTTTGAAATTAGTCACCCAACCTTTTTCTTTTACAAAATTGTTTTGGCATTTCCATATAAATTTTAGGATCACCTTGTCAACTTGCACAGAAGTCCTGCTGGGATATTGATAAAGATTGACCTCAATCTAGAGATCTATATGGAGAAAATTACTATCTTAGCAATACTGAGTTCTATAATCCATCAAAATATATCTTTCTATTTGTTTAATTGATCTTTCAGCAGCCTTTTGTAGTTTCATTGTACAAGTCCTATACTTCTTTTGTTCAATTTACTCAAGTACTTTATTCTTTTTTATGAATTTGTGAATATTTCTTTAATTCTATTTTCAGATCATCTGTTGTTCATATACAGAAATATAGGTAATTTGTGTATATTGATCTTACATCCTGTGACCTTGCTAAACTTGCCTATTAGTTCTAGCAGATGTTCTGTAAATTCCTTAGAATTTTCTACATGCAAAATAACATCTCTGGGAGAAGATGATTTTACTTCTTCCTTTCTAATCCTTATGCCTTAAAATTCCTTTTGTTATTTTAATTGCACTGGCCAGAGCCTCCAATACAACGTCAAATAGTTAAGTGGTGAGAGCACACAATCCTTGTTTTGTTTCTGGTTAAATTCATTTTATATTGCTGCTTAACAAAGGACCATATGCTTAGTAGCTTTTTTCCCCTCTAAGCTTAATATCTACATTAAGAAAGAAGAAAAAGTACTTTGAAAATATTCACCAAGTGTGATACTTCTAGCTGTCAGGTATTTTATTTCACACAGTGCTTTCCCACTAATAACTAATACTTCAAAATGCCAATGTTAAGAGATATGGGAGTTTTTGCACATTGAGTTAGAGACAGTGGAATGAGAGACCCTGAAACTAAAAGTGAGCAGCAGTGCACTTCAATCTACAGCCCCAGGAGGTAAGTAGCACAAAGATCCCTACCACTAGGTAGGGACCTACTACGCAGATGGTTTCATATTTGCCAAAGCTGTCTCTTAAGACTGGATGGACCCTGAGAAGTTACCCCCTCATTGTTAAATGACACATTTTCTCTTTCTGCCAAACTTTGACAACTAACTTTTAAACATTCATTCCCCATCTGTCAAACCTCTGAACAGCTATTAGCATTTGGTACATATATACTGCTGTTTTTATGATAAATGTGATACTCCACCTATAATTAAGATTATTTTTGTGGCAAGTCTTAAAATTGTTCTCTAAAAAGTATAATCAGTGATTAGTTAATAAAGGAATTTACTAATAAATTAAAAATGGGCTGTGTATGGTGGCTCATGCCTATAATCTTAGCACTCTGGGAGGCTAAAGTGAGTGGATCCCTTGGGCTGGGAAGGTCCTAAGATAGGTTTTATTATTCTAGATACTTAAATGCAAATTGACTGAACTACAAAATTCACAGGAAACTTAGCTTTGGTATTTCTTGAAAGGCAATCGCTTTGAACAATGTATTTAACTTATTTCTCAGACCTCAAATTGCTCAAAAACATTATCACCAGATTATTTTACAAGTTCCATTATTTTCCCTTTAGGAAAACTTATAGGTTCTAAAAATATGCCTTTCTAAATATGACTACTAATTTAATGTCATCTCAAAAAAGCAAAACAGTAAATCAAGAGTTGTAGTTTTCCAGTGCTAATTCCAAGCCAGATGGAAAAACTATAACTCTCACTAAACAGTAAAAAATTTATAATAAAGATGTCAGCCATACAAAATGTGAAGGATTCCAAACACCAATTTATTTCTACTGCAATATTTTAAAATATTATTACATTTATTATAAAAGTCTACTTAAAATTAATATCATAAAGACTTCTAAACTAAATAGCTACTACAGTTTATTTTTAATTTTTTGGAGACAAGAGACTCACTCTATTGCCCCAGCTAGAGTGTCCTGGCGTCATCCTAGCTCATAGCAATCTCAAACTCTTGGTCCTCAAGTGGTCCTTTCCCTCAGCCTCCAAGTAGCTGGGACTACAGGTGCTCACCACATGGCTGGGCTAGTTTTCCTATTTTTAGTAGAGACGAGGTCTCACTCTTGCTTGGGATTGCTGGATCCAATGGAATATCTACATGTATTTCTTGAGGGCCCGCCATACTGTTTTCCATAGCAGTTGTACTAATTTGCAGTCCCACCAATAATGTATAAGCATTCCTTTCTCTCTGCATCTATGCCAGCATCTTTTGTTTTTGGACTTTTAAATCAATAATCATTTTCAACAGGAATAAGGTAGTATCTCATTATGGTTTTTATTTGCATTTATGTGATGTTGAGCATTTTTTCACATTTCTTGGCCATTTGTCTTCTTTTTTTTTTTTTTTTTTTTTTTGAGATAGGGCCTTAAGCTGTCCCCCTGGGTAGAGTGCTGTGGCATCACAACTCACAGCAACCTCCAACTCCTGGGTTCAAGCGAGTCTCCTGCCTCCACCTCCCAAGTAGCTGGGACCACAAGTGCCCGCCACAATGCCTGGCCATTTTTTGGTTGCAGCCATCATTGTTGTTTGGCGGGCCCGGGCTGGGGATTCAAACCCGCCACCTTAGGTGTATATGGCTGGAGCCTTAGCCGCTTGAGCCATAGGCGCCAAGCTTCTCTATCTTCTTTTGAAAAACTTCTGTTCATGTTGTTTTGCCCACTTTTTTAATAGAGTTGTTCCTTTTTTTCTTGTTGATTTGTTTGAGTACTTTTTAAGATCCTGGAAATTAGCCCTTTGTCAGATGCATAGTTTGTGAATATTTTCTCCCATTCTGTAGGGTGTCCATTTACTCTGCTATTTTTTTTTTTTTTTGCTGTGCAGATGCTTTTTATTTAATTAACTCACATTTATTTCTTTGTCGTATTTACCTTTGGGTCTTAGTCATAAATTGTTTGCCTAGGCTGATGTCTAGAAAAGTTTTTCCTCTGTTTTCTTCTAGAATTTTTTTGCCTTAAATTTAAATCTTTTATCCATTGTGAATTAATTTTTGCACATGGTAAGAGATGGGGTTCTATTTCATTTTTCTGGATGTGGCGATCTTGTTTTCCTACCACCATTTATTGAATAAGGCTTCCTTTCTACAGTGTATGTTGTCATCTACCTTGTCGAAGATCAGTAGGTAAATGGTTTTATTTCTGAGTTCTGTTCCATTGGCCTATATCTCTACTTTTTATACCAGTACCATGCTGCTTCTAATTATACAGCCTCTCAGTATAATTAGAAGGTGGGGCCGGGTTTGGGGGCTTACAACTGTAATCCCAGCATTTGGGAGGCCAAGGCAGGTGGATTGCCTGAGTTCACAGGTTTGAGACGAGCCTGAGCAAGAGCGAGATCTTGCCTCTAAAAAAATAGCTGGGCATTGGCTCGGTGTCTGTGGCACACTGGTTATGGTGCCAGCTACATACACTGAGAGTGGTGGGTTCAAACCCAACCCAGGCCAGCTAAACATCAATGACAACTGTAACAAAAAATAGCTGGGGGTTGTGGTGGGCACCTGTAGTCCCAAGAGAATTGCTTCAGTCCAAGAGTTTGAGGTTGCCGTGATGCCATGGCACTCTACTGAGGGTGACATAGTGAGACTCTGTCTCCAAAAAAAAAAAAACAAAACTGGGCATTGGTGGCAGGTGCCTATAGTCCCAGCTACTTGGGAGGCTGAAGCAAGAGAATCACTTAAGCCCAAGAGTTTGAGGTTGCTACGAGCTGTGACACCACAGCACTCTACCAAAGGCAACAAAGTCAGATTCCGTCTCCAAAAAAAAAAAGTGTGGAATGTAATACCTTCAGATTTATTCTTTTAGCTTAAGATTGTAAAAGCTTCTCCTTAAGAATTGGTCATGGCCATGTTCCTTTTTTATGCATACCATAAGTATTCAAAAAAAATTTAAATGACTAGATTTTTCTATACAGCTGTTATGTGGATTCTTCATTGATTATGTTATTAAAATGTAGTCTGTTAGCTGTGAAATAAGCTTAATAAGCCTTATTTATGGGATATAGAGTATGAGGTACATTCTAATGATGGTTTATGTCATTCATGATTATTAAATTTTCCTAGCATTCTGGGAAGCCAAAGAGGGAGGATCCATCCCTTGAGCTCAGGAGTTCAGGACTACCCTGAGTGAGAGACTTCCATCTCAACTAAAAATAGAAAAAAAATTAGCTGTGCATTGTGGTGGGCACTTATAGTCTGAGCTACTCAGGAGGCTGAGGCAGGAGGAACACTTGAACCTAGAAGTTTGAGTTTGCTGTGAGCTAGGCTGATGCCACAGCACTTAAAACTGTCTCAAAAAAGAAGAAGAAAGAAAGAAATGCCTGAGTTTGAAGATTCAGAACCACATGCATCAAAACATTGCACAGGGCTTGGCTTCATAGTCAATTCAGGAGAGTTCTGGGGTTCATGGGTAGTTCCTGCCTCTAAAATTTGGAGATACTACATATTTTTAATGGGCATGGTCCATGTTCAGTCTAATATTCCTCTTCAAATTGAGTTGCACTGACAGGGCAGATGCTGATAATACAGATACTTCTTTAGGTTTATAATGTAAAAGAGTGCAAAGAAAATTTAAATATGTTTGCCCTCATTAAAATCCATGAATCTCTTCTGAAATTGTGACATTGTCCACCAACCAGAACAGCAGTTATTCTAAATGAATGTTTCAAGTGAGGTCTGAGAAGTTTAGCATTGGGGAATAAGTGGCAGCCTGGCTCAGAATGAAAGTCCAGTTTGTGTCTGAATAGCTGCTCCTCTGTGTACAAACCAGTAATGTTCCTGCATCTCCCCTGTAGTCTCCCCCGAATCTGGTATGCTCAGATACCTTGTTACAGTGGTAAGAAAAATAGAACATAGAAAAACAATTTGGGCTTTTCTGACCCTTTAAATTACACAAAGTCCTTGATCTGAAGAAGGTCGGTAAACCTACTCAGCAATGACCTAACCATTGACTACATGAAATCAGCAAAATGTCTACACACTGCCACATCTTCTTCTGAATACCCCATAAGTTCTAGTAAAGAGTATGACTTCTGTGGGAAATTCACAATTACATATGAAACAATGATAATGAGCAATAGATATTTAAATAGCCAATGATTAGAGGTCAAGTTCTGATTTAAATAACACGTAATAACAATAATAATCATAATAAGGATGGTGAAGAAGATCATGATACTGGAATGCTGTAAGCTCTCCACAGAATATGTGTTGAATGAATTTGAAGGGTTTTTAGTGCTCAAGGAAAGTAATAGTTATTTGAAATAAATATAATCTGAAATGACCTCAAATTATTTAAGATAAATTACACTAAAGCGGTGTTTCTCAACCTTCCTAATGCCACGATGTATTTTCATTGTTACAAAGGGGTTGTAACCCACAGGTTGAGAACCGCTGCATTAAAGAGAACACCCAATTCCTTGTCTTCTTAAACATATTTCTAAACTGTATTTCCCAGCTCTCTTGTATCCAGGTAGGCATGTGGCTAGTACTTTGCTAAGAAAGAATGTGGACAAAGTTATACAGCCCATTTCCAACCTCAACCCTGGCAAGATTCTCATATTCTTCTTTTATATGTTGGCTAGGTGCAAAGGATGCTAAGACCCTGGGAGACAGCAGAGCCACACAGTAGAAGAGGCCTGGGTCCCTGAATGACTGTGTGGTTAAGATTTCGGAGTGTGAGGTGAGCAAGAAATAAACTTTCATTCTGTTAAGGCACTTAAATCTTAGGATCACATGTTACAACAGTTAGTTGGCCCTGATTAATATGTACACTGAATAAAAAAGCCAAACTTACTACAAAAATCCAATGATTAATTTGATTTCACCAAATTTAGGGAAAGAGGTAACTGTTAAATACCTATGACTGCATTTAGCATGAAGCCACAACATCACACAAGAAACACTTTTAGCTTAGCTTTTCCCAAGCTGGTCCTTATCAAAAACAGAACATGACAGGATTGTGAATAAAAGTTCTACGTCCATATTAGTTTGAGAGATGCCGTTAAACACGTTTCTTTGTTTTAGATCATCTCAGAGCTAATGTTCATTGTGCATCTGTTTAAAGAAACTAAAGAATGTAGCATTTCCAAATTTATTTAGTTAAATAATTTAAATAACAAATTTAAGATCTACTTCTCCTTCTTACCATGGTAACACCCATCACTACCTTCCAGAGCAATATTCTGTAAAATATATTCTGGGAAATTTTGTTTTAGTTTCATTTACATCATGTGGTGAATTACTCAGTACCAAACAGTTCTAGGTACCCCAAAGCAAATATTGGTCTCTTATTAAGGGAAGGATTTTCTTGCAAAAACATAAATATACACTAATACCAGAAGAACCACTCAAGAGTTTTCACTGCTGAAGTGAACCAAATTCTCTAAGAAAAAAACGTATTTTAGGTGGCACCTGTAGCTCAGTCAGTAGGCTGCTAGCCACATACACTGAGGCTGGCGGGTTCAAACCCGGCCCAGGCCAGCTAAACAACAATGACAACTGCAACCAAAAAAATAGCCAGGTGTTGTGGCAGTAGTCCCAGCCACTTGGGAAGCTGAGACAAGATAATCGCTTAAGCCCAAGAATTTGAGGTTGCTATGAGCTGTGATGCCACAGCACTCTACCCAGGATGACAGCTTGAGAGTCTCTCTCAAAAAACAAACAAACAAAAAACCCACCATATTTTAGGCTCTGTGCTTGTAGCACAGTGGTTACAGCACCAGCCACATGCACTGAGGGTGGCGGGTTCGAGCCTGGCCCAGGCCAGCTAAACAACAATGACAACTGCAACAAGAAAATAGCTGAGCCTTGTGGTGGGTGCCTATAGTCCCAGCTACTCAGGAGGCTGAGGAAAGAGAATCACTTAAGCCTAAGAGTTTAAAGTTGCTATGAGCTGTGACATCATAGTACTCTACCGAGGGTGGCATAGTGAGACTCTGTCTCAGAAAAAAATGTATTTTACTTAAAATGTGACTGAAATGAAGGCAGATGTGAACAATTAGCTTCTGTTTTTTTCTTTGTAACCCAATCTGCTGTCAGTGTAGCCTATCATATCTAATGGTGGAATAGACACTTATGTTTTAAGGCAATGTCTACAAAACCAAGCAATGTTAAATGTGAAGTATGTGTAGGAATACAGCCCATTCCAAGTATATTTGCTTTTCTCTCTCATATGCTCATACTTAAGGCATGTTTTCAAACAATGTAGTAGTCAAAAGTAATCACAACTAACCTCAATGGAAATTATATTTCCTCAATGGAAACTTTATTTCTTCCAATAGAAATAAAGATACTGCAGTAAACTACTTAAAAAAAAGTCACATACCACTTGCATGCATTATATACTTACAATTTATAAATATAAATAAACTTACATTTTTTTCCACTGTGGCTTGCTATGGTATATTGCATTTATACCCTATGTATACACTTTATTTCAATCATGAATCTATGATGGTTAACTTTCCACATTTCTCAAAGATTTAAGGCAACTGAAAAAGGACTCTTATGATGGATATCTGGGAATTCATGTAAAGTAAAAAGATATGCTGAATATTTAATTAAAAACAAAGAGTAACAAAAGATAGACTTACATCTAGTAGTGTGTGGAGATGTTGATCCTGGAAAACACTGTGTAGAAAATCTAGGTCCTTCTCACTGCAGTCTGTAAGTGCGTGAATCTCTTCCAGGCTGTCCAGCACTTGAGAGACTGCTCCTAAGGGGGACAAAGAGAAAAGAAACAGCCCAGTATAGAAAGTCAATGTCAAACGAAACTTTGTAACCTAAACCTTACACTTAAGAAAAATGAACATGAAAACTTGAAGGCTAGTGTCTTTATTGAAAGACAGATTTAAATTAGTTTCATATCATTTAAGGACAGTATTTTCAGTGTTAACATAACATTGTTATGTTCTTAACAATGTATTCGTGTGCTCTTCATTTTTTCCAAGTAAACTGAAGCTTACCTTATTTGCATTAAGGAAATTCATCAATTATAAATGAACTACTAGAAGATCTTGGTGCAGTAAATTTTATGTCAGAAAGAGAATATGTGTTTCATGACCCCAAGATGTTTTGAAATATTATAGAAACAAGTTTGGCCTTTTACCCAGGTATATTCCATTAAGAACTGACAGTAAAGCCAGCTGTAGATATGAGGAACAAACCTTCAACTGGGAGCACCTGCTGCTTAAAACAGGCTTCTGAGGATTATTTATTTATTTATTTATTTATTTTGAGACAGGGTCTCAAACTGTCGCCTGGGGTAGAGTGCCATGGTGTCATAGCTCATGGCAGCTTCCAACTTTGGCTCAAGTGATCCTCTTGCCTCAGTTTTTCTATTTTTAGTAGAGACGGGGGTCTTGCTTTTGCTCAGGCTGGTCTCGAACTCATGAGCTCAATCAATCCACACGCCTTGGCCTCTGAGAATGCCAGGATTACAAGTGTGAGCCACTGTGCCTGGATGCTTCTGAGGATTTTTAAGGCACAAACTTCAGCTAACAAAAATTCCACTTTGTTCCTTTTTTCCCTCTTTATATACAAAGTCAAGAGAATCAAAGACATCTTGTTAGGCACCCCCTCCCCACCTTTTCTGAGACAGGTACACATGTCTGGCTAATTTTTCTATTCTTAGTAGAGACAGGATGTCGCTTAGCTCAGGCTGGTCTTCAAAGTCATTTTGTTAGGCACCCCCCGCCACCTTTTCTGAGACAGGTACATCCATGCCTGGCTATTTTTTTTATTCTTAGTAGAGACAGGGTGTTGCTTAGCTCAGGCTAGTCTTCAATTCCTGACCTCCTCCCAGAGTGTTAGGATTATAAATGGTGAGTCATCACATTGTTAGGACTTTCTCATTCAAAAGACAAAGGGTAGGTATACTGACTGATACTTCCAAATACCTTATTAAATTTCAATTTAGTAGTTGCATTTACTAAAGCCTCCCTTAAGGAAAAAATAGAAGATTTATGTATAAAGATATTTGGCATACAAAATAGAAAATAAATCTCATAATTAGGACATCTATACAATCGAGTATGTGCCCAAATGAAAACTGTTTTTGAAGAATGTTCAAGACATAGGGAAATCTTCATGATATAGAATTCAAGAAAGCGGAATGGAAAACTGTATTTCCAACTATGATAAAAAACAAACAAACAAAACATACACAAACTCAGGAAAAAACCAGAATGAAATACATCAAAAGCAAAAAATAATGAAATACACCAAGAGCATTATAGTGGTTATCTTCACTGTCCAATTTATATTTCATTCTGTTCTTGTCCTTATGTTCCAAATTTTTCTACAATAGCAAAAAATAAAAAATTGCTATATAAGCTGATGATTTTTGCAGCACTATTTAGTTAAGTTAAAGTTTTGGGTATTTAGGCACATATTGTGTGGCTATCCATGTGGAAATTACTGTGACTATTTTTTTAAATTTGACTTTTACCTAGTTTCCTGCAATAGTCAAGTAACATCTTGCAAAACTGTAGTACAATATCACATTCTGGGTGTTGACATTGATAAGTCAAGCTATAGAATATTCTATTACCACAAGGATCCCTCATGTTGCCTTTTTATAGCCACATTCATTTACCTCCCATTCTATTTCCTCCTAATACTTGGCAACTACTAGTCTGTTCTACATTTCTATAATTTTTTCTTTTTAAGTATGGAAATAATAGTTTGTAACCTTTTGGGATTGGCTTTTTCTACCCAGCATAATTCTCTGGTGATTCATCCAGATTGTTGCATGTATGAATAGTTTGTTCCTTTTTATTACTGGTAGGATTCCATGGTATGGATATACCACAGTTTGACCATTCATCTGTTGAAGGAACTATGAATAATTATTAATTTTGAATAATTATGGTTCCTAGGTTAGTGGTATTCTTTCACTGAAAACATTAAGTAGATATTAAGTAGGATAAAATAAACACAAGGCAGAAATCAGTCCTCATCTCCCTTGCTATTCTTGAAGATGTTATTATGTAATCCATTTCCTTCCACCTGCTCTTCTCAGGATTTTTGATTTCTTCAGAGCAGATAAAAAAAAATCTGGAAATAAGTTCAAAAGCTAACTCTCAGCTTGGCACCTGTGGCTCAAGTAGCTAAGGTGCCAGCCACATACACCCAAGGTGGCAGGTTTGAATCCAGCCCGGGCCTGCCAAACAACAATGACGGTTGCAACCAAAAAATAGCCGGGCATTGTGGCGGGCGCCTGTGGTCCCAGCTACTCGGGAGGCTGAGGCAGGAGACTCGCTTGAGCCCAGGAGTTGGAGGTTGCTGTGAGCACTCTACCTAGGGGGACAGCTTGAGGCTCCTGTCTCAAAAAAAAAAAAAAAAAGCTAACTCTCTCTTCACGACTTATTGAAACCTTAGAGAGCAAAGACAATGTGAAGAAATTAGTCTCAAATCCCCCATTGAAACCCTGATTCTAACATGTCAACAAAAGTAGAATTAAATAAGGCCAGACTTATCAAATTACTAAAGCCAGTTCTGAACTTCTGAACTTATGAAACTACAATCATAAAAATACTAATGAACTGCCTTTTAGTATTAATAAAGTCTACTAATATCACAGAAACCTAATTATCATCTTCGTTCAGTTGTCTTAGTGAAATCTTATTTTTTATTGTCCTTATCCCCCATTACTTATGCTGATGTATAATTTATGCAGCAGTTTATTGATTACAAGATTAAAACAACCTTGTATCAAGCAAATACTAAGATGGTCAGTATAATTACTGGGACGCAATTTTGTCCAGACCAGACCAGGGATGCATCATTTGTTAGTCTGTGAGCTCCCTAAGTGCTTCATGCCATTGCTGTACCACCAGCACACTGCATGGGTTACTTGTGCGTGTATTTGTTTACCCTTTTCTCTGAGCTGTGAGGTCCTCATGGCGGGTATATATTTTATTCATTTTATAACATCTATAAAGTATGTACTGAATTAGTTACTTAAGGAAGCATAATAATATCAGCAGCTCCCAATTCTTGAGTGTTCTAGGCAGATATATTATCCCACTTTTCTAGATAGGCAATGGTGGTTCACAGGGATCAAGGAAGGTCATGGCTAGTAAGTGGTGGACACAGGACTCCAACCTGGTTTTGGTTCCAAAGTCTATGCTCTGCCTACCTTACTATACTAATTGGCTGTGCTAGAAAACATACAGGGAAACTTCATCAAGAAGTTGCATGGTTTATGCATGAATATGGAGGTAGGAAAGGAACTTGAGCAATGCCCTATTGGGTCAGGCAATAATAAAACCCTTATTAAGTGTTTCTGCTTTTGGCTGAGGAAGGGGCTCTCAGGCTGATGTGTGAAGTAAGTATACTATATACTGAGGTAAATGATAAAGACATAAAAACAAAGTGGCATACTGGCTGCCCAGGAAGGAGTTGGAGCAACCTCAAAGAGAAGCAGGAATTCACTACTTCCACATTGGATCAACTCTGTTGACAGGCCAGTGGACGCTTTGCTGGAAAGCACAAAGGAATCCATTAGTGGGCATTGCCAGTAGGCAAGACCCACAATCTCAACAGGATTATTAAACCTCCTTGGATCTGTCACCTCTTCTGAACTGATTTATAGCCTTATCTTCTACCCAAATGTGATTAATTTGGTGGGTCCTTAATTAGGAAAAAAGTATTTCTCTAGCTGTATTCAAGCTGCCTATTTGAAGTTTTACAAAGTGCCCTTAATTTTAAGTTTCTGTAATTAGGTAGGAAAATTATAGTTCTCATTACACTTCTCCTTCATTTTTTTCACATTGAATAAACATGTATTTTTGGTCTAACCTCAAAATGTTTTTAACCTTGATCATTTTAACACCTCTTTTAACACCTGCTTTTTTTTTTTTTTTTTGAGACAGAGTTTCACTATGTCGCCCTCGGTAGGGTGTTGTGGCATCACAGCTCACAGCAACCTCAGACTCTTGGGCTTAAGAGATTCTCTTGCCTCAGCCTCCCAAGTAGCTGAGACTACAGGCACCAGCCACAATGCCTGGCTATTTTTTTCACTGCAGTTGTCATTGTTGTTTAGCAGGCCTAGCCGGGCTTGAACCTTTCAGCCTTGGTTAACACCTATTTTAGTTTCATTATTTCTTTCTTTGGGTATAACCAACAGAATCACGAGACACATCCATGGTCAGATGGATATGTATATTTGACATCTACAAGTTCAGTATCAAGCCCATCTAAAAGTCTTATATATTTTCAATTTACTAAAAAATATAAATGAGCATAAATACATTTCTGGGGCTTTTCCATTGTTATTTATTTCAGATTGTAAACACTGAGGCAGTAGTGAT
The DNA here is from genome assembly GCA_963574575.1 of Galagoides demidoff. Classification (NCBI taxonomy): domain Eukaryota; kingdom Metazoa; phylum Chordata; class Mammalia; order Primates; family Galagidae; genus Galagoides; species Galagoides demidoff. Next base: position 4,493 of record CAUYQV010092718.1, on the reverse strand, counting down.
AATTAACATAATCCAACATACACACACAGTATTAAGCTGTTACTAGTATTCATTTTGTAGACCGATACGGTCATAAATAAAATAACTATTTACTTTTCTCAAAGTAAAAAGGATGTTTTTCCTATAAAACCTCTCAATAAACTTGTAACTATCTTGAAAAAACACAATCACTAAACAATACATGAGTTCATCTCAGAGGGCAGTTTACTTAATGGCAGGACATGTAGGCATCCTATTTACCTTTACATTCTAGGCTATGCTTTGCAGAGTGTTTTGTACAAAAAAGCATTTGAGCCAGGTGTGGTAGCTCACACCTATAATGCTAGCACTCTGGGAGGCCAAGGTGGGTGGATTGCTTAAGCTCACAAGTTTGAGACCAGCCTGAGCAAGAGTGAGATCCTGTCTCTAGAAAAGATAGCTGGGCGTTGTGGCAGGAGCCTATAGTCCCAGCTACTCAGGAGGCTGAGGCAAGAGAATCGCTTGAGCCCAAGAGTTTGAGGTTGCAGTGAGCTATGACGCCACGGAACTCGACCAGGGGCATGAAAGTGAGACTCTGTCTCAAAAGCATTTCATAAAAACATACTTGATTAAAATGATTTTTTTCTGAGCAAATTCTGAAGAGTTGAAAATAAAGTTCGGAATGAAAGACTTAACTACAAAAACCAATTTATATTACACACATAACACTTTCTTTAAAATCATAATGAAAATTATTTTATTTATTTTTATTTTTATTTTTGGCTGGGGCCGGATTTGAACCTGCTACCTCTGGCATATGGGACTGGCACCCTACTCCTTTGAGCCACAGGCACCACCCTATTTTATTTATTTTATTTTTTTATTTTTATTTTGAGACAGAGTCTCACTTTGTTGCCCTTGGTAGAGTGCCGTAGCATCACAGCTCACAGCAACCTCAAACTCTTGGGCTTAAGCGATTCTCTTGCCTCAGCCTCCCGAGTAGCTGAGACTATAGGCGACTGCCACAACTCCCGGCTATTTTTAGAGATGAGGTCTCACTCTGGCTCAGGCTGGTATGGAATCTGTGAGCTCAGGCAATCCACCTACCTCGGCCTCCCAGGGTGCTAGGATTAGAGGTGTGAGTCACCACGTCTGGCCCAATGAAAATTATTTTAATACCAATATTTGTATAACAATTTATAATTTCCAGAGTGCTTTTATACTCACTACTTAATGTGATTCCATAATATCCTATCCTGAAGGCAAGTGCTTTTATATTTGCAAAATAAAAGGCTCAGGAGGGTTAAATGATCTAAGGGCTACAAGCAGTGAGTAGAAGAGCGAATCCTAGAGTCCAGTCTCTGACTCTTAGAATAGTGCTCTTTCCAGTATAGACTGTCTCTGCCCTCCACCACCATGTTTTATCCTCAGCAATGCACCAGAATAATGTATATTTGGTAATGAGCTGATGTCCAATTTCTATTCTCTTTAATCTAAATTTTATTTGCCATATAAGGTTTTTTTCTAGCCCTTGGTCCAGTGATGAATTTATTAGAAGTAATCATGCCCTGCCTTTGGAATAGTATTTCACTTACACAATTCATTTGGTAATCAAGTTTGTATCTAAAAATCAGGTTTATAATCATACATTTTAACTTTGATCACTTCTACTTTTTAAACAAAACTCACTGGTACAAAAAAGTTTTTCAAAAGTTTTTTGCTAGTATTACAGAATAAGAGTCAAAAAAAGGATAAATATGTCAACTGTTTTAAAAATGTTTTCTAAACCTATTCCTTTAAAGAGGAATATGCTTTTAAGGTCAATAAAAGCTTTGAGTCTAGAACAATTTCATTACAAGAGTAGAAAAGTCTCATAAAAAAGTTGACTGAATAAAAATAACCCAAAAGGAGGACAGAAAAACAAACAGTAGAATGTTTAGACTAAAAAGTTCTCAGTGTCAAAGTCAGCTAAGTCTGCCTTAAAACTTTTTCCTTCTACATTTCACTATGAAAAATTTCAAACATAAAGAAAGTTTGAGAGAATTCTATCTACCACCTAGATCCTACATAGTTAACAGTCTGATGTATTTGCTTTAGCACACCTATCCATTCATCCATCCCTAATTCTACTTATTTTTCACTGATTTCAAAGTAAATGGCAGAGTGGACAACATCAATATACTTTACCCTTAAACACTTCAGCAAAGACTGAAATACGTCTTTCTTTCTCTCAGGTAAAATTTACAGAGTGAAATACGCAGATCTTAAGTGTTACCATTCAATGAATTTTGATACACCCACGTTTTCCCTGTAGTTATTTCAATAAAAATTTGTGTATTTCTTAAATTATATGTATAGATATAAAACCCAGTATCACCGAGGCAAATCTAACATCTGAATCTAGTCTAGCTCCTCCTGAAGAATAATCAATGACCTCTCTTTCCTATATTAGTGATCCATTAAGACATTATATCTCTATACACATATTCTTTTTTTTTTTTTTTGAGACAGAGTCTCGCTTTATCACTGCCTGGTAGAGTGCTATGGTGTCAAAGCTCACAGCAATCTCAAGACTCTTGGGCTTAGGCAATTCTCTTGACTCAGCCTCCCCAAGTAGCTGGGGATTACAGGTGACTGCCACAATGACTGGCTATTTTTAGAGACAGGGTCTCACTCTTGCTCAGGCTGGTCTGGAATCTGTGAGCTCAGGGCAATCCACCCACCTAGGCCTCCCCAGAGTGCTAGGATTATAGGCGTGAGCCATTGCGCCTGGCCTTCTATACACATATTCTTACCACCCATGCAATCAAAGCCCATCCTTGTAAGCACAAAACCAGTCTTTTAAAAAATCTGCTTACTAAGGTATATGTTTTAAGTAAAAATTCACCAATTTAAGTGTTCATGCCAGCACTTCAGAAAAGTTCTTCCTTATCCTTTTGCAGTCAATATCTTTCCCCCTTCTTCATCCCATTGTACAAAGCAAATTCTGATTATCAATCATATTCTAAACAATAGTGAATGTTGTAATGTAAAATATATATATATATATATATTTTAAGTATACTTACAAGATGGACAAATCATGTGTAATATTCTATACAGTTTCACAAACATACCTTTGTAACCTTACAGAAATAAACCTTGACCTGTTCTCCATAAGCCAACTTGATACATACACCCCCACCTCTATCCTGTCCCTAAGAGATAACCTTTATCCTGAGATCTGATGCTATAGATCAGTTTTTTTCTAGTTTTCAGGTTTTATAAACTTTTGAATGAAATAAAACATAAGCTATAACCTTTTCTTCTTTCTGGCTTCTTGACTCAACATTATGTGTTCAAGATTCACCCACATTGTTGTTTGTAACAATAGTTGGTTCATGCTCGTTGTTGGTTAGTATTCCATTGTATAAATGTACCATAGGTGTCCAGGTTGAAAGTCACTAAAGGAGACCATCTGTATGTGTGGGGGGAGTGGGAGCTAGATTATAATTTGGTATGTATGGTATGGTTTGTCTGGTATGTATGTATGTATGTATGTTAATTTTGCTCACCCTAATTAACTTTTTAGAAAAACCAACTGAAGATCATATGAGAAAATTTCTCTTTTGTAGCTTACTCACCCTTAATTCTTATTTTAAAAATAGATTGTCTGGTTAAATTTAAAGGCTTATATGAGCAAGGATTTCCAAGTGTCTTCCTTTGGTAAGCTAGCATTAATCAATTAACTTGAATAAACCTGTCAGATGATTTCTAATGGTGGTATCCTTGAGCCTTCAGGATTTTGAAATATTATCTGGGGTATCAAATGTTTCTAGGGGGTGAAGGATTATTTGATTCTTTTTTTTTAATTAAATGATAGCTGTGTACATTAATACAATCATGGGGTACAGTGTAGTGTTTTCATATATAATTTGAAATATTTTCATCAAACTGGTTAACATAGCCTTTATGTCATTTTCTTAGTTATTGTGTTAAGACAATTATATTCTACTCTTAGAAAGATTCACTTGTACCCTTGTAAGATAAACCATAGAAGTGATCCCTCCAATCACCTTCCCTCCACCCATCTGCCCTCCCGTCCCTCTCCTCCCTTCCCATATTCTTAGGCTATAATTAGGTTATAGCTTTCATAAGAAAGCCATAAATTAGTTTCATAATTGGACTGTGAACATTGGATACCTTTTCTTCTACTCTTGTGATACTTCACTAAGAAGAACATTTTCCAGCTCCATCCATGTAAACATGAAGGACGTAAAGTCTCCATCTTTCTTTAGGGCTGCATAGTATTCCATGGTGCACATATACCACAGTTTGTTAATCCATTTGTGGATCGATGGGCACTTGGGCTTTTTCCATGACCTGGCAATTATGAATTGGGCTGCAATAGACATTCTGATACAAATATCTTTGTTGTAATGTGGTTTTTGGTCTTCTGGATATATACCTAATAAAGGAATTGCAGGGTCAAATGGCAGGTCTATTTTTAGTTCTCGAAGTGTTCTCCACACGTCTTTCGAAAAGGAACATATTAG
>CAUYQV010092716.1:0-25216 GCA_963574575.1 Galagoides demidoff | reverse complement strand
CCCTCCTCTCCTCTCCTTACCTCTCTCCTCTCCTCTCCCCTCCCCTCCCTACCACTCCTGCCTCAACCTAGCTAAAGGCAATTTACAAAATCTTTTCCAGGAACTAACTTAAGGATTTACTTATTCCCCCTATATTATTTTTCTAATCACCATTTCATTTACTTTGTCTCTAATCATTGTTTGCTTTCTTCTGGTGATTTGGGTCATTTTGCTTTTCTTTTTTAGTTGTCTAAGATGAAATGTTGAGTTACTAACATAACTATTTATTTTTATTTTTTTAAAAAAGGTACAGGAGTTAGCAGGTATGCATTTTCTTCTAAGTACTGTTTCAGCTCCATTTCATAAATTTCCATTTATGGCAAATTTCCATTTTAATTCACTTCAAAGCCCTTTTCAATTTCCATCTTTTTTTTTTGATTAATTGGTTAGTTTAGAAAGTATTATTTAATTTCATGTATTTCTCAGGTTTCTATTATTTATTTCTAATTGCATTGCAATGGGTCAGAGACAATACTTTGTACATGATATTAATCATTGATAATGTAGAGGCTTGTTTTGTGGCCTAATATATTGTCAATCTTGGAGAACGTCCCTGCACACCTGAGTAGACAGTGTATTATACTGTAATTGGATGGACTATTTTTTAAATGTCTATCAGGTCTAATTGGTTTATGGTATTTTGAAAGTTCCATTTCCATGTCGATCGTTTTTCTGGTTGTTCTATCCATTATCGAGAGAAAGATGTTGAAGTCGTCAACTGTTAACTGCTTAATAGTCTATTAATTTGCTAGCTTTTACTTCTTAAATTCAATGGCTGTGTTGTTAGGTGTATACATGTTCGTAATTCTTGTGCCTTTTTAATGGCTGGTCCTTTTATTATTACAGAAGACTCTACTTCATGTCTAGTAACGATTTTTGCTTGAGAACTATCTTGTCTGATATTATAGGCAGTCCCACTCTCTTTGGTTACTGTGTGTACTGCCCATCATCTTCTGTACTTCTGCTTCTACCCTGTTTGTGTCTCTTACTTTTATCTTGTACTGTGGAATGTAAGCTTGTACCTCTTATAGATGATATGTAGTTGAATTATTTTGTTATCCATTCTGCCAATCCCTATTTTTTACTGGTGAAATAAAAAGGTTTTAATTTAATGTAAGTTACTAATAGGGTAGGATTTATGCATGCCATTTTGCTATACCCTTTATGTATGTTTAATATCTTTTTTGTCCCCCTTTTTCTCCTTAACTGCCTTATTTTGGGTTAAAAAGACATTTTCTAGTGTTCCTTTTAAATTCACTTGTCATTTCTTTTACTATATGCTTTTGAACTATTTTCTTAGTGTGTTGCTGTTTTTTTCTCTTTGGTTATTTGAATTTGTGAAATTTCTATTCCTAGTTGTGTTTTCCCATTGAGTATTTGTTGTTGTAGCTTATTATCTGATAATAATGAATGGGCAGCTAATGAATGGACAGAGATTTTCTTAAAAGCCTAGAATCAAAATGTCTCCTGACCTTTGGTGAGGGGCTCTGTGTATGTGCTGGGGTGTATGTTCAGTGCTCAGGCAGGTGGGTTACCACATGGCCTTAAGCTTTACTTATTGATTAGCTAAGTCCTCCTCAGGATCCTGGGCATTTGCCAACCCTAGGCATGAGCACAGACCTACATGTGCACAGCACCTAGGTTCACTGAAATATGTGAAAGCTATTTAAAGCTTGCCAAGGACGTTTCTTCCCAGATTTTCCATCTAAGTGGTTTTTGTTATGTTATTTACTTATATAAACTTATATAATTTTTACCACATTTTATCAAACAAGTCAAAGAAGTATGTTTTCTATTACCCTGCAGTGTAGGTACAGTGTATTTAGTTCTGATTCAAAATTAAATTGAAGGTATAGATATTGAGATATAAATATTATCAAATGAAAGTTGATAAATAAACTTTGCTGTATTGTATGTGTGAATATCATACTACTTGGACAACTCTCTTTCTTTTTTTAAATATGATTAAAACATCTTTTAAAACCTTAGCTGAGGCTGGCATTCTTGCTTTCTTTCTTTGAAATGTCAACATTCTCTCCCTCCTTTTCTCTTTCCTCCCCCCAAATTCCCATCTCTCACTCTCACTCTCTGCTCTCTCTTTCTTGTCTCTTGCCCCCTGCTCTCTTCCCTTTCCCTAAAATAAAATAAACTTATATCTTTATATTCTAATCTTCACCGAGAGAAATTATTTTCTCATCCCATGAGCAGCACCTACTGAACAACTGAGCATTTTCCAAAAATAAAAAAAAAAAAAATTAAGAAAAGCACCTTAGCTCAAAATTTTCAAGTTTGATAGGTGCCCCTTGAGAGAAATTTTGTGCAGTATTAAATTTACATCTCTGGATTCTAGTCTGATTAAGAGTATAGCTTGATGTTTCTTTACTATCTTTCAATTCTTCAGTTATTTTAAAGCAAGGTTTTAGGTATTATTACATAATAGATGTATGTATATATTTGGGGGGGTACATATGACACTTTGATACATTCATATATGTAATGATTTAATCAGAATAATTGTGATATGTCTCACCTTAAATATTCATCTTTACTTTATGTCAGGAACATTCAAGTTATTCTCTTCTAACTAATTTGAAATATACAATACAATAGATCATTGTTAGCTATGGTGGTCACCCTTTTGAACTATCAAACACTAGGTTTTACTATCTATCTATGTATCAATTGATCTATCTATCTATCTACCTACTTACCTATCGTTCTAACCACTAGACCATTTCAGACAACTGTATTTTTGTGTCCACTCTTCATCTACCCTCACGCTTCTGGCCACTGGTAATGACAAATTTACATCCATCTTCAGATGATACACTTACTTACTTCCATGTGTGAAAACAGACAATACTTGTTTCTTGTGCTTATCTTATTTCACTTCAAGTAATGACCTATAGTTCCCTCCATGATGTTACAAATGACAGGATTTAATTTTTTTATTACTGATAATATTTTGTTGTATTTATAGACTGCATTTTTATACATTTATACATTATTGAACAATTAAGTTCATTTCATATCTTAGCTATTGCAAACAGTGCAATAAGCAAAGTATAGATATCTCTTCAATATATTCATTTCTTTCTTTCTTTTTTTTTTTTTTTGATATATTGCCACTAGTGGGATTATTGGATTGTGTGTAAGTTTTTATTGAGTTTCTTGAGTCACATCCATACATTTTTACATAGTGGTTGTACTAATTTACATTCCCACCAACAGAGTACAAAAGTTCCCCTTTCTTCACATCATCTCATCATCTTCAACATCTATTGTACTCTGTTGCTGTGACAAAGGCTTTTGTAACTATGGTGAGATCATATTTCATTGTGGTTTTGATTTGCCTTTCTCTGAGCATTAGTGATTTTTCGTATGTCTGTAGGCCATTTTTATGTCTTCTTTATTCAGATCTTTTCCCCATATTTTTATTAGATTGATTGTTTTTCTATTGAGTTGTTTGAGCTCCTTCTATATTCTGGTTATTCATTCCTTGACAGATGGACAGTCCAGTCCATGAATATTTTCTCTATACTCTCTATTTTGTTGAATGTTTCTTTGGTTCTTCTCCTACAAGGAAGTTTTTTAGGTTGTAATTTGCTTTGGTTGCAGATTTACTTTGATTGGCTGTGCTATTGTGGTCTTACTCAGAAAAATATTTGCCTAGACCAATGTCTTGGAGCAGTTCTCCAAAGTTTTCTTCTAGTACTTTTATAGTTTCAACTCTTATGTTTAAGAGCTAAAATTTATATTATTAGTTTTTTTAATTTTATTTTTGTATATGGCAAGAGATAGGGGTTTAGGTTTATTCTTCCACATGTGGATATAGAGTTTACCCTTCACCATTTACTGAAGAGACTCACCTTTCCTTAATACATATTCTTGGTGATTTTGTGGAAAATGAGTTGGTTATAACTGCATGGATTCATTTGGGTTCTCTATTATCTTCCATTGGTCTGTGTATCTATTTTATGTCATTACCACCTGATTTGGTTACTATAACTCTGTAGTATATTCTAAAGTCAGGTGGTGTGATGCCTCCAATTTTGTTATTTTTACTCAAGATCACCTTGGCTATATGCAGTCTATTATGAATCATCACAAATTTAAGTTTTTATTTTTGTAAAAAATGTAATTAGCATTTTGATAAAGAATTTATTAAATTTGCAAATTGCTTCATATAGTATTGATATTTTAACATTAACTCTTTATCCATGACCATGGATTATCACTTTCTTTTCTTGTGTCCTCTTCAATTTCTTTTATTAGCATCTTATCAGTTTCCTTGTCAAGATCTTTTACTTCTTTAGTTAAATTTATTACTGAATACTTTATGTATTTTTTCATAGCCATTGTAAGTGGGTTGCTTCCATGATATCCATTTCATATTGTTCTTGCACGTATGAATGCTGCTTTTGTGTGTTGATTTGCATCCTGCAACTGTACTGAATTCGTTTATTAGTTACAACAGTTTTTTTGGTGATTTTTAAAGTTTTTCTTAAAAATGTCACCAAACATATAAGATCATGTCCTCTACAAACAAGAATAATCTGACACCTTTCCAGTTTGGATGATCTTTGTTTATTGCTCTTAATTAATTCCTCTAGATAGTACTTCCAGTATTATGTTGAATAAAAGTTTAAAATTGGGCTTTCTTGTTTTGTTTTGTTTCAGATCTTAGAAGAAAGAATTTCAATTTTTCCCAATTTAGGATAATGTTATATAAATATAACCTGTCATATATGGACTATATGATTTTAAGGGTTTTTTTATTTGTTTGTTTGTTTTTTGTTTTTGGTCAGGGCTTGGTTTGAACCCACCGCCTCTGGTGTATGGGGCCAGCGTCCTACTCCTTGGAGCCACAGGCACCACCCAAGCTATGTTATTTTTATATCCAGTTTTTTTTTTTATTATAAATGGGTGTTGAATTTCATTGCAGCACCTTATGAAATGATCATAAAGTTTTTCTTCTTGGTTCTGATAATATAATACATCATGTTTTACTGGTAAACCATCCTTATATCTGTGGTGTAAAACCCACTAGATAATACTCAATGATCTTTTTAATATGTTGTTGAATTCAGTTAGTGTTTTGTGGAGAAGTTTTGCATCTGCATTCATTAGTGATATTGGCTTGTAATTTCTGTTGTGGTGTTTCTGTCTGGTTTTGGTATCACGGTAATGGTGGCTTCATAGAACAATTTTGTAAGTATTCCATGTTTTTTTTCCTGCAGATTTTGGCTGGGGCTGGGTTTGAACCCACCACCTCCAGCATATGGGGCCAGTGCCCTACACTTTTGAACCACAGGTGCCACCCCCCTATTTTTTTTTTCCATTTTTTGAATAGTGGAATTAGAATTGTTGTTAATTCTTTAAATGTTTGAGACAATTTAGCAGTGAAGCCATCAGGTCCTGGACTTTTCTCTGACATGTTACTTTTCCTCACAGCTTTGATCACATTACTCATGACTGGTTTCTTCATGTTTTCTGTTTTTTCATCGTTCACTTTTTGTAGGTTTTATGTGTCTAGAAATTTATGCATTTTCTCTAGGCTTTTTATAATTAGTTGGCATGTAACAGTGCCTAATAGTGTCTAATTTTTTTTTGTACTTCTGTAAAATCAGTTTTTATGTTTCCTTTCTCATTTCTGATTTTATCTGGGCCTTTTCTTTTTTTCTTACTCTAGCCAAAGTGTTTTTGATTTTATCTTTTTTTAAAAGTCTACATTTTGTTTTGTTTATCTTTTGCATTTTTAGTATCAATTTTGTTTATTTTGATCTGATTTTTATTATTTATTTTCTTCTACCAATTTTAGGTTTAGTTCATTCTTGCTTTTCTAATTCCATGAGATGTTTTGTTAGATTATTTTATTAAAGTCCTACTTTTTCAGTATTGCTATTTCTGTATTTGTAGATTTTGGTATGCTGTATTTCCATTTTATTTTTTTCAAGAGATTTATAAAATTCCCTCTTGATATTTTTCTGTAGACCTAATGATCATTCAGAAGGATGTTGTTTAATTTCCATGTACTGTTTGCTTTCTAAGGCTTCTTTTCCTATTTATTTTAGGTTTATTCCATGGCAGTCTCGTTACTTAATATGGTTTTGATTTGCTAAAATTTGTTGGGACTGGTCTTGTGGCCTAACGTGTGCTTAATCTTGAAGAATATTCTATGTGCTGATAAGAAGAATGTGTGTTCTGCAGCACTGGGTACAATGTTCTGTAAATGTCAATTAGGCCCATTTGATCTATTAGGAAATTTAAGTTTCATCTTTGTTGCCTTTCTGTCTGGATGACTTGTTCTTTATTAAGAGTGGGGTGTTAATGTACTCTGCTATTATCATGTTGGAAATTATCTCTCTCTTTAGATCTATTAATAGTTGCTTACATATTTAGGTGGTCTGTAGTTAGGTAAATAAATATCAATAATTATTATGTACCTTTCTTGAATTGACTCTCATTATTGAGAGAACTTCTTTGTGTTTTTTTAGAGGCTTTGACATGTAGTCTACTATGTCTGATATACATAAAGCTACTTCTGACATTTTGGTTTCTATTTCCATGGAATATCTTTTTCCATCCTTTTACTTTCAGTCAATGTTTGTTCTAGAGGAGGCTGGTTTCATGTAGACATCATATAGTGCAGTCATGATTTTTACCTTACTAAGCTACTCTACGTTTTTTTCAGAGAATATAGTCCATTTATATTCAATGTTATCACTGATAGATAAGGACAAACTACTGCCATTTTCTTACCTGTTTTCTGGTTATTTTGTAACTCTTCCCTTTCTTTGTTTTTGTTGTTATTGTTATAGTTAAGTGATTTTCTCTGGTAGTATGTTTGAATTCATTGCCTTACATTTTTATTGTATATTTTTGCCTTGTGGTTGTTATGAGGCTTTCAGAAAACAACTTATGGTTATAAAAAGTTCTTTTAAACAGAGGAAAATTTCTTTTTTTTTTTTTACATATACATGTGTTTATTAGGTTTCCACTTTTTGCCTTCAAAAAATTAAAAAAGCTTAACATTTAATAACAATAACAATGTTTAACATAAGGGCTAGAAACAAAAACTTCGTAAAGAACAAACGAAGATAAATACATTCAGAAAAGAAATTAGATGATTGCTGCATCAAAATATTAAGCAATAATAATAATAATGCAAAGAAAGTAGCATTCATATTGTCAAATAAGAGTATGTCTATTATAGAATGCTTTGACTCTGAGGTTCAGTATGGAGTCATCAATTAACTTCTTTTTATTATTTTTTTCCAGTCTCAAAAAGTAAACAACTAATATTTATAAATAAAAGATAATTTCAAAAACCAGATCATGCCAAATCTTATAGACAATAGAAAAAGAAGAAATACTTCAAAGTCATTCTACTTAATCTGGATATACCTGATATTAAAATTGGAGAAAATATATTATTATAAAGGGGGAAATTACAAACATAAATTGGGAAAATTTGGTTTTTTATCACAACCACTCCCCAGAAACAAATAAAGGAAAAACTTAAAAATCTACCCTTAACTACATTTTCCCCATATTTTGACTTTTTGTTTTCTTAGCTTACAACTTTTTATATTGTCTATCACTTACCATATTGCTCTAGCTATCATTGTTTTATATGTGTATATATATATATTCCTCATACTAAATTTTTGAGTGGCTTGTACACCACAATTGGACATTTAGAGTATTCTGAGTTTATCTGTTTTTTTTTTTTTTTGCAGTTTTTGGCCAGGGACAGGTTTAAACCCAGCACCTCCAGTATACAGGGCTGGTGCCCTACTCCTTGAGTCACAGGCACTGCCCTTATCTGTGTGTTTTTAAGTGGATTTTATGCCACCAAATGTTTTCTTTTGCCTATTAGTGATGTTTTATTTTTCTTTCAGATTGAAGAACTCCCTTAAGCATTTGTTGTAAAAAAGATCTTGTGATGATGAACTCCTCCAACATTGTCTGCGAAACACTTCATCTCTCTATCGTGTTTGAACAATAGCACTACTTTCTCAGTTGGCATCCCTTTTCCCTCAGCATTTTAAATATATTGTCTCATTTTCTCTAAGTATGTATAATTTGGATTGAGAAATCTGTTGCCAGGCAAATTGGAACGCTTTCATATGTTATTTTTTTTTTCTCTTTCTGTGTTTAGAATCTTCTTTTTTTCCCTTGAAATTTGAGTGATTATCAAATGCTTTGAGTACTCTTATTTGGGTACTTGTAAATCTGTTTGGTGAACTCTGGCTTTCCTATACCTGGATATTTACATCTTTCACACATTTTGAAAAGTATTCTGTTCTTATTTCTTTGAATACCTTTTCTATGTTTTGTGCTTTCTCAACCTCCCTCTTGAATACTAATACTTCTTAGCCTTGTGGTTTAAGGTAATTTTCTATATCTCATACTTGTTTTTAATTATTTTCTCATTGTTTTGTTTTTCCCCCTTTGCGTATTTTCAAATACACTATCCTTGGGATCACTGTTTATTTCATCTACTGAATTTATTCTGTTGACAGCTTTTAATATATTTTTCAATTCAGCAAAAGTTTCTCATTTCTAGTACATTTGATTTGATTTTTAAAATTTTTATTTCAATCTCTTTTTTAAATTTAATAATAAATTTATGAATTTATTATTATATTATTAGGGAAATCTGTAAGTTTCAATAATAATATTTTGAATTCTTGATCAAAGAGTTCAAACATCACTATCATGTTACATTCAGCCACAGATTCCTTTTTTGGGGGAAGTCACGGCTTCCTGTTGTTTCTCTAGGATGTACATTTCTTATGGACAAACGTATGTCTTCACATTGAAAGATTAGTTATTTACTTAGTTCTTCTCTGTGTTGTTTGTTTTATATATTCTTGGATATGCTTGCTTAGAGCATCGTTGTAATTTTCCTACTGAATATCTTTTATACACGGTCTATGCTTCCTTTACAACACAAGATGAGCCCATATTTGCCTTGACTTTAACAAAAGTTTGAATCCCTGCTATGTCAGATGGGGGAGGCCGCTAAAGAAACACCTTATCATGGCTAAGGGCTCATGCTCTGGGACCTGTGGAAAGTGCCTTTCACTGCTTGTTGCTTTTGAATGATTTGGTGTCTTCTTTGGCCAAAATACAGAGCAGAGATTTGTGGGTTGTGGAAGTCAGTCTTACCTACTGTGTTTTTGTCTGGCTGCCCTCAGTGGTTTTTCTTACTTTAGTTACTGTAAATGCTTCTGGGGGGTTAACCCAGGGATAGTTCTTCTTCCAGGAAATCCAAGATAGTAAGGAAGAGATGGTTGTCCACTGTAATCTCACTTTTCCAATATAGAAGCCATCCATTCTGGGGAAATTTTCTATACACTAAGTGTCTAGCAGACTGGGAGACATGATTACTGGTACAGAAGTCTGATGCATTTACTACCTGTATGGAACTTTTTCACTTTTCTATGGCCCTAGTAGCTATTCCAACCTTGTACTTAAATTCTGGGATATTGCTAGTGATTATCTTGCCACTGAATATTTGTTTTTGGTTTTCTGTGGGTGAGAATGAAGCCAATTTGCTTTTACTCTACCATTTTTGTGACATCACATTAGCATTGTTTATTACTTTTAGTTGGAAAGGACATCCAAATACCTAACTTGTCATATTTCTGAACATAGTTCACTTACTGAACAAATATTTATTGAGGACTTGTATAATTATAATAATCTAGCATAAATGACATGTGGCCCTCTCAAAATGTATGGTGACTGAAACAGAAAGGTTATGTTAAATAACTGTTATAATATGGGAATGGAAGGAAATCTGGATTGTGTGGGGCTTTGATTATGTAAATTTTTAATTACTAATTCAAGATTATTAATTACACTCAATCCCAGTTCAAAGTTTTTCCTATTTTTCTGTACTGATCTATTTTCATTTATTGTTTGTCAGTGTTTCTAATAGTGGGATTGTGTTTTACCATGTGGACCACCAACCTGCTGGTAGGTTTGAGTTCTTCAAACCTTCAAGCTCTTAAATAACATCCTAAGGAAATATTTTACATAAATTCTTAAAATATAGATTGTTAAGGATATATGTATTTTAATGTTCATGTGAATACTCTAAATGTAGTAGGCTGACTTAAGTATGTTTTATGCATTTTACTTAACTAGAGTAAGACAAGAAAAATTGTGTTATTGTTATAAAAAGTCAAAGGAGAAGGGTGGCTCCTATGGCTCAAAGGAGTAGGGCGCCAGCCCCATATAATGGAGGTGGTGGGTTCAAACCCAGCCCTGGCCAAAAACTACAAAAAAAAAAAAAAAAAGTCAAAGGAGAAAACTGGAATGTTATGTTAGAAGTACAGGCATTAACCTGTGACAGGGAAGAAAAAATATTGAAGGGACGCAGAAACCACTCCTACAGATTATGCATTAATAGGTCTTCAAAAGTGTAGAGACATGTGCAAATTTAAAATTAAAAGTTTTTTCTCACTCTTTGAAATATGCACTGATGCTCTAAAGAATAACTTTATCTGATGGTGCACCTGTGGCATTTGGGTCAGAATCTTTTGTTATACAATTTTCAAAGGAAGCATCTATTTTTTACACATAATATAAGTATTTTTCTATCTTTCCACCTTTTTGGCTATAAAATTTTATGACCAGTGTTCCAGTCTGACACTGGATGTTTTACCACAGGTGGTTAAATTATCACACTTCCCACCTACAAAAATGTTCTCATTTCTTATTTCTCTTAAGAACCTTTGTTCCCACAAAACTCATTATTTGGGGAAAACTTTCTATGTTAGTACTAATAAGAGGCAGAAATTCTCTATTTTTCTAGTGATTACCTAAAAATAGTAAAACTCACAAGGCCTTCTTATCTGATTTTAAACTGCTTGTCTGTGAAAGATGTTTCTTTTTCTGATGATTGAATAAAATGTGATAAATACTACATATTACTTATGTATTAACAATAACTGTTAGCATCTATTTAGTGTTCTTTAACTATAATTCTAAATTATTTTCCCATGGAGTGCATTTAATTCTCACAACATTATTCTAAAGCAAGTACTATTATTACCCCCACTTTAAGGATAAAGAAGCTTAGACTAGAAAGGATAAAGTAACTTGCCAAGGGCATGCATTTATTAAGTGGCAGGAAGAGATTTGAACAGTTTTGCTCTAGCGAACGTTGGGCTTGAATGCTTGCTATTTGGCTTTCCATTTACTCTGTTTACTTGGATGAACCAAGATCTTCATGAAGATAGGTTTATAATATGTTATTTTATTGTGAGTTATAATTTATCTTGTTTTCTTATTTTCTGATTTTAGAGATATCTTCACATTTTGTACTTTAAAACATAGGCTCTTATAAGCTAGAGGTAATGTGTGGATATAGAGCATACAAATAGATGTTGGGGTGTAAACATTTAGGGTCCCTACTGTATACAAAAATAAACATTCTTTCTCTTCCCATTTTATAAAATTAAATAAGCATTAAATATTTTTTATTTTAAATTTTTTTCTTCTTTGCTGTTATTTATTGGTTCCCCTCCAACATGGCCTATGCTTGACAAAACTATTAACAGCTCCAAAAACCAGCTCTGGAGCTCACCTCAGCTCAAGTCTGTACTACGAGTTACACTGGATGGAAAGAAGCCCAGAGCTGCCTGTGCAGTTTGGCTGGTGACAGTGACAGAAGATACTTTCCAGAAGTGGCCATCAGGTGGGAGGGAAGACTAACTTGGACACAGACACAGACCATCTGTAAGGACCGTGAGTTCAGGACTGGGTGAAGCAGCCCAGCAGGCTGCAAGCAGCCATGCTCCTTAGAACCAGCACATGCCCTGGGTGTGGCTGTGAGCCACACAGGGGACAGTCTGTCCACGCACAGTGCCTTGGCGTGGGGCTCCTGCTGGTGGGTGGGAGGGCCTGGCCTGGGGCAGGACTGTCAGACTCCGCGCCTTTCATTCCAGCCAGGTGACCTGACTGCTGCCACCCTCCCGCTGCACAGGCTCCTAGGGCCAGGATGGCAGGAGCCTGTCTCCTCTCTGCACTTGACACATGGGGCCCCCTCTTGGCCACATGTATGGAATTTTGAGAGGGTCATTAGGATCAGTACTCGTGTCATGATTCCATCTGAAATTCTAAAAGCTCACAACAACGGTGTATTTAATTTAAATTTGCTCTGCATGTATTTCCATAGAAACTGAAAATTTTAGTTTAAATCAGACATAAATCTCTGTGGAAGTCTGTGATAATCACTAAATTGTACTTTTTTCCGGTTCATTTTGTTTTGCTAATAACATTGGTAATTTCATAGTATTGTTTTGTCCTTATAGATATCTTTCATATTTTGAAATTATTTTATCAGTTAATTTCTACTTGCTATAATTGGTTCTAAGAAATGGAGAATAAGAGAAAATGAGGCAGGTATGAGTCCTACCAATATTACGGTAGTAGATATAGACATCTAGGTAAATACATATGATGTGAGACTGTTTTGGTGAGGGACGTAGTTTGCTCTAGAGAGCACTTGGGAAAAGAGTTCACAATCAGAAAAGGCATTCTTTGTAGTGGATCTGAAACTGAATGAAGAACTGGAATAAGTCAGGTGGAAATAGTAATGACCTTGGAAGATTTATGCAGAATGTTTCAGGAAAATTAACAGTTTAGAGTCAAGGAGAATATTAATTTTTGTAAAAGTGGAGAAAGTTCACTATTGCTGAAGACACTGAAAGAAGCCAGTTAATGAAGAAATTTGCAGACTCTATTAAGAAATTTAGAATAGGGCGGTGCCTGTGGCTCATAGGAGTAGGGTGCCAGCCCCATATGCCTATAGGTGGTGGGTTCAAACCCAGCCCCAGCCAAAAAAAAAAAAAGAAGAAGTTTAGAATTATAAGTTATTGATAAATTTTAGTTTGGATACAAATATTATCAGGTTTCTATGTTAGCAATATAATTTAGCCCAGTGCCTGGAAGATGGATTAGAGGAGGATACATTGGGCAAATGAAGCAAAAGGGAGTTACAATGTAGCTGCAGTTGTCCAGGGGAGAAATAATGGGTATGAATTATTAGTAACTGTAGTGTAGATAGTGAGAAGTGATTAGAAGTAAGTTGTTTTTGGAGGTAGAATCCAGGGAATTGGTGGTTAAGTTAACATGGAGAATATGGAAGAAGGAGTCAGGATGATACAGAAGTTTTATCCCATCATTGATTATTGCAGAAGGTTTGTACCATTTTTTAAGACAGGAAAAGAGCAGAAGAAAATATTTCAAACTGAAAAAAAAAAAAGCTAAAAAACAAACTTAAGAAGAAGCATTCATTTTTAGACGCATTGAGTCGGAAGTGCCAGTAGCAGAGACAAATAAATGTCAACATGTACATGACATATGGGTCCTGTTTCAATAATCAATCAGTTCAGAGGTGGAGATCCAGGTGTAGGAGACATCAAACACGTGCAGCTGACACTTGAAACTATGCAATACTGTGCACACCCTAGGAAGCTCGACTAGAGTGAAACAAACAAACAAAAGAGTTAGGTCAGGAACTTGGATAATACAATATTTAAAAGATGAATTTAGAAAATACTGTGGGGGAATGTCCAGAAAGCAATAAAATATTCTGTGAATTGGAAATAATTAACAGTGGGTGGGGTCACATTTGGTTGTGTTGTGGGGGTGTATCTAGATTAAAAAAATTTGAGGATTGAAAGGGCCATGAAGAAGTGGAGACAATGAGCTCCAGAACCATTTTTCAGAAGGCTGACTTTGTCGAGGATGAGAGATGAAATATGAAACATAGGTAATGAATGAGTCTTAAAGAGGAGGAAGAATATTATTTCTATTATAATCAAAGGAAAAAAGGTGAGAGTAGACAGAAATGCAAAGAAACACATGAGTTGGTGACATAAATTAGAAGATCCATTTCACTAATTATGTTTACTCAATGAATTATATTTAGAGGGATTGAAAGGAGGAAAAGGGGTAAGATTTGGAAAAGTCACTAAGAAAGTTAGAAGCAGCACTGCTCTTACTACTGCTGTGTACTCATTTAAATTTTAATTTGGAGTCTATTCAATAGTAATTTGTAGAAATGTGATATGCTTTTTATATCATAAAAATATCAAAGAACATTAAATTAAGACAAATAGAAAAAGAAGTGAAGATGCTTGAAAAGTGTGGCTGCAAAGCCCCAGTCCATGGATTCTTAAATTTTTTGTTTTACAATTCTACAACCGGCTTCACAGGTTACTATGTATTTGTGCAACTATTTTATCTGACATAAGAGCTTTGGGGCACCTACAGGGAAAGTATTATTGCTGGCATTAATAAGTAAGAGAACAGAAACTTAAAACACATACATGTCTATCTTTTCCAATGTTACTCAGCAGCAGAGCCAGGACACTAATTGTGGTCTGCATTTAATTTATCTTTTTTTTTTTTTTTTGAATGTCAATTTTTCACATGTGTGGTTCTTGTATTGAATCTTGAGAAGGAAGAAGACTCGGGAATCTGAGAAAAGACATCTTAGATTAGAATTTATATCTGGTTATCTATACACGTAACTTGTCTTAGAGTTAATACTTTAGCTCTAAAACTAATCTTGCTACTCTCTGGCAGCAAAATCTTTGTGCAGTCACTCAACTTCTCTATACCTCCAGTTTCCCTAACTAGATAATTCAAGAGTTGGTTTGGGCGATCTCTAAGGTATTATCACCCAGTTTTGTAATTCTCTGTTCCTCTTAGGACTTTGACCGATTAGTGATTCTTTTGGTTCGTTTACTATGTAACACATGATAGCATAGGAAAGTCCTAGTGTAATCACAATTGCTTAATGAAAAAAAAATCTTTTTGCATTTGATAAGACACCTAATATCATTAATATTTACAAGTATAATTCAATGGTTCACTCTCCTCTTCTGTTTCTGTTGCCTAGTTCCTTCCTGGATGCAGAAGAGACTTCACAAACTGACCTGAGGTAGGGTGGGAGCCAGTAGGTGTCTAATCAGGTCATTCTTGGATAAATGTAGATTCCTTGTGACTGCCATTGCTGTCCTTAGTTTCCATTGATCCCTTTTTTATTGGGGGGGGGAGAAAATACAATGTGTGTCCTGGATTCCTGATGAGAGTACAGTGTTGGGGTAGGAATTGGGCACAGTCTTTGAGAAGTGATGTGTGTCACTCTGGCTCAGAGGTGGAATTAGCATAAAGATAATGAAGCTAGCTTCACTTTGGAGGAGACTCACAAGCAGGAGCCCTTCAAATTGCTCAAAAAGGGCCTAGCAACAGGTTTGCATGCTTACTTTCTTAAAAAATAAATCTAACAGCATTGTCTATGTGTAAGAACCAACCTAAAGTAGTCATTCCTGCTGTACCAGTCTACTAGACATTGCTGACTGTATTCAACTGGTAGTCCAAACTGGTTGATAACTTCACACCGACTTTTCGCCTTATGGTTCCAGGGTGCTGACAATGAATAATGGCTATTCTGGTAAAGGCTTCTCATTATCTAAAACCTCATGCTCCTTCTGTTCCTTTGATCAATAACTTCTTTTAAACTAGTCTATGATGGCTTTTATTTTGGATTTTTTTCTAAGGATAACAAAACTAATAATGACTGCTTTTACCTAAAGCTTTGCTTTTTAACCTAAATCACTGTACTTATTTTGTATCTTCTACTTATTGGTTTTTATAGCATACTGATCCTCTTCTCTGTAAAGTACTGGATGACATGTAGTAGTCAAAGCTTTGGAAAAGAAGTTCTTCAAAGAATAAGGTAGGCAATATGAAATAAAATTTTCTTAAATGTCTAATAATTTTCAGAGCATGGGGAGGGCATTGAATAAAAGACCTACTTGCCTCAGAAATATTAATTGTTAAAATCATATGGCTGATCTGAACTAATTTTTTATTTAAAAGAACTTGGTAGTTTTCAGATGGAGATGTTTTAATTTTATTTATCAGTAGGTAGAATTTGTTCTGACCCATTTTACTCAAGTTTACCTTTTTTTCATTTAACAACATAATGTAGATTATGAGAAAACAATCTCCTTTTCATTTTGACTATTCAGTTGTGCCAATGTATGTTTTTACACCCTTGAAGATATTTTATTCTCTTGGGGATCTTATTATATGTAAAATCCAGATGTGGTTTTGATAAATGCTCATAAAATATCCCAGATACTTCAGGACCAAAAGACATTTAGTCTGCATAGTTTATTTCCTAATGGCTAGTTTCGTAATTATGATACGGCATTAAATACACAATTAGAAAGAGAGAATCAACAGTGAAAAATAGATGAAGAGATCAATATGATTTAGGCTGCTTTGTGTTTTATATTTTCAACATAAAAATGATTATCTAGCGGATTATATAATTTAATTATAATATTTAACTACACTGTGTAATAGTAATACAGGATTCTGCCACTCAGGGATGGACAGAGACCCCTCCATTCTCGAGGCCCAGGTGAGCTCAGCAATTAGACCCCCATTTCCAGGCACAAACAGGCTGCTTGTTCCAGGCCACACCCTCTGGGCTCTCTCAAGGTCGTGAACAGAGCAGCCTGAGTCGTTTGGGGTAGTTCCACTCTGAGTAGGGAGCACACACCCTAATCCCTTCTTGGAGATAAAAACAGTAAAGACCTGATAACCTTGCCTGGATGGAGGAGGGACTACATTCATTCATTTGTTAATGCACTCATTAACTTTGAAGAGATGTTTTCCACCTACCAAGTCCTGGTCAAAATGTACCCCTTGAACAAGAGCCCAAGGGAGAGATTTTCTGACCTGGGTCTTCCCCTTTCCAAAGGCTCTGGTGCTTTTTACTGCTTCTGTATTCCTTTATGTCAAATAAAAATCCTGTCTTACCACTGGTCTGTGGTCTGTGGGTTCATTCTTTGAATCCTTGAGACCAAAGACCTACTGAGGAAGAAATTCCGGTATTGATGGAATATACTTTCAATAACATTAAAACCAGGGGATTTATTTCTTATTATATTCAACTATACTAAGATTATAAGTGACTTAAATAAAATGTGATACAAGGAAATATTCTGGTGAAAATATTTGTTCCAGCAAGTGAGCCAAAATTAAATCCAAACAAAAGCAAATCAGGTATCTTACATTTCTTTTACATCATTACTATCATCTGTCATTGACAAGAAGGTTTCCTTTATGGAGATTAGTTGGTTCCTAAAACACCTTAGGATACATTGGCACAATGATATGGGAGGCAAAAGTGAGACTCAGCCCACCAGCACTGATACCCGCCCCCCCATTTCCAACACTGGGGAAAGTAACAAGAAGGATGAGGTAATGGGGCAAAGATTAGGAAAACAGGATGAGGCCTTTTTCGTGGCACCACTGGGCCCTGCTGATTCCATTGTGCTAAAAAATATTTTTCTTGCTGAACTAGTTGACCAGTAACTAAATTGTTTCTGTACATACCAGTTGTGAAATTGTCTGGTTGGTCATTGTCTTTTAGCCTGCATAAGTTACCCTATAAAAGCTCTGTCCCCAAGCTGATCGGTGCTGCTCTTCTGACGTTAGCAGGCAGTCAGGCCGGCCAGTCTTAATAAAGGCTCCTAACTGGTTCCTTCAGTTCATCTGGTGGTCTCATCTTTTGCACCATAACAACAATATATTCACATTGTGCTTCTGTGATGAGGATAATTCAGCCATACAATGGTCGGCCTCCCAGAGGGATGGCAATTTACAAAGGGAAAGAAAGGTAAGGAGAACACCTGTTTTATTTATTCTATTGCTTCTGTGCCTCTTGGTTAAAAAGGATTTATGGTTTAGAGTTGGAAATAGTATCTAATATAATATTATACTAGATTGCAAATATAATCTTATATTAGATATGGAGAACCTAAAGATGAGGAATAGGGAGCAAGGGTCAGGATAGTAGCCAGTGGGAAACCTGCCACTGATATTCAGGACAAAAAAAAAAAGAAAGAAAGAAAGAAAGAAAAAGAGAGGAAGGAAGGAGGGAAGGAAGGAAAGAAGGAGAAAGACTTGGCACAGAGCATAGCTAGAAAATGAGGATTTAAAGAGACCCCGGGGTAAATTTTAGATGAAATAAACCCCCAAATTAACAACAGACTCTATTCACTTAAGGGAAGCTTTTGAAAGGTAAGCAATTATATCTTTTCAACTTACATGTACACCTTAGGTTGATAACACTAGCAGGTGAAAACAAGTTTGGGGCAATTAAGGAGGTAGGATAAGCAGAGTTGGCACTAAGATTAAAAATACAATTTATATAGAGAAAAAGCATTATGCAAATATAGCCATAGTAAACAAATTTTAATGTATCAGGATGGTCTTTGAAAACATAAATTAAAGTACAAATGTATTTATAATTCACTATATAAACCATTTATAGTAGGTACTGCTGGTATCATGTCCATATCCAATGTACTGACTGGTACACCCATTTCCCAGCAGTGAAAATCTACATTAAGAGCTTATCCTTGGAATGGATGTTACATTTTCCCATCCTACTGTGCTTAGTGACTCAGTGATATAGACGCAATACAGTCTATTTGCTTTGACTAAAAGGAATAACTCGGAGTATCATGAATAAGCTTATTTCCATGAATAAGATCAAAGCTAGAATTTACAGGAGTCTATACTCTCCTCTTCCAGCTCATTCCTCTTCCTTGATCAGTAGCCCTCAGTCACAGGCTTTCTTGATCACGACTCCCTTAATCTTGTAACCTGACTATGGCTTTGTGTGGAGCCTGTTAGATTATTGCCTCAAAAAGCCCCTTCCTGCCCTTAAAGTTACAACTCCTCCCCTAGCACAGGGAGTGGCCTGCTTACCTCATCACCCTGTTCCAATTTCCCACTGCCCACCCCTAATGGCTCTTTCCCCTGGAAGAATAACTCCTTATTGGTTATCCCACCAGCCCCGTCACCATTCTAAAACTTCCCTATATAATATGTTCCCCCGCCTTCCTTCTCTCTCTTTCCTGCTTCTCTCTGCCTTCCTTCTCTCTCTCTCTTTCCCCTCTCTTCCCGCTCGCTCTCCTGTACGCTACTCTCTCTCTTCTCTTCCCCACACTCTCCTTATCTCTCTCTCCTCTTTTCTCTCCTTCTGGGTTCTGCTCTGCAGCCTCCCTCCCTCCACCAATAAAGACCTTTCTACAAGCCTCGGTGGTCTGAGAATTCTCTGCCGGTTGAAGTGCCTCTCTTTCAGAGCCTGTCTTTGGATAGTTGGTAGCAGAGGGGTTAAGGGAAGAACACTAAGGATTTGATTTTAGATGTGTATCACCTGGCTACCTGACAATGCCCCCTCCTCCCTGAAGGTAGGTGGGATATAAATAATCCTTAGAATTCTGTAGAAGTTTGTCACTAAAACCTTCCCTGGGGTAAGTTAGGAAAAGTAGAGGTGGAAATAGATGTGGAGGTTCATGAAACATTCAACAACTGCGGTGTTTGAAAAGAACAGGAAATATACTAATTACAAGAACCATGAAATTGGGTGGCTTTTGCTGAGCACCAGTGATGCTTTCAAGGAAAATATGAAGAGTTCAGGATAATTATTTACCAATTTAATACAAAGTATGAAATTAAGAGGGCCTATAAGGCAATGCTTAAATCAATATCCATTTTAGCTGAGAGCTGATCATACTGATGTGTAGGCTCAGGAACTAAACATAAAAGCATCAAAATTTCAAAACAAGTTGTATTCTGAGCCCCGCACAAATTGTCTATGCCTTTTATGAAGAAGAAGAATTCTGATATTAAGAAAACAGAGATATCTGGATCTATCCACTTGAGAACATTGAGCACTACTTTCCTTTGTTCCCTGGGACTCCAGATGTGTGCACTCTCCCCCTGTCAGCAGGTGGCAACCCCTTCCCATCTTCTTTGTCTTCTAATTGCAGTTCTATCAGAGGCCTCAGATTAGGCAGTTGCCTCCCCGGATAACACTTTCCTAGCCAGGATCTACTCCCATTTCCTGCACAGGAAACCAAAAACATAACTAATTTTGACATGACCCAGGTGGTAAAGAGCTGGAACTACTAAGAAAATAGGGGAGAGTTATAGGCTGAGGAATTATAAACAGAAATTTAAATATGTTATGTTGGCAAAGACAAGGAGAGCATGCCTAGGAGAACCTGGTGCTGATGTTAGATTAAGTGGGCTATAACACTGCATTGGTTGTGCTTGTGATATGAGGACACGTTCTAATCAAATAATCTAATATTCTCACCGGGTGCAGAGAAGGTCTAGATCCAGTTTACTTCTGTGATGAGACTTGGTTGTGGTAGGGACAATAGCCAGCTTTACATGAGTAGAAATAGCAGAATTTGCCCTGGGAATTATGGAGAAGTGGTGAAATAGCTCAAAGAAATAGGCATGTTAAACCAAATTGATTAGGTCAGACGGGAAGATACCTCAGTTCTCAGAAGGACTTTTCATTTGTCAAGGTAGTAAGGATACGTATGTCAAGGGTGGTGGCAACAGTGATAAGGAGAGATTCTATAGACTGGAACTTAATGGTTAGGAGATTCTGGTACATAATTGTGATTAATTCTCCAAAAAGAGAGGCCAGGTGGCAACACTTAACACTCAGCAACAAGATGGGCATCATAATCCTAATGACCGTCAATATCTGAATGTCAGCTGTGGTGACATGACTGGCAGGGATCTAGAACAATGAATAACAAATTTTGTTGTTCCTTAAAAAGTGTTGCTAGATAAAATACAGAACATCTAATTACATTATAATTCAAGATAAATTTTGCTTAATTTTTTAGTATGTACTAAATGCTATATAGAACATGTTTATAATAAAAATCATTATCTTGGTGGCAACTGTAGCTCAAGTGGCTAAGGCGCCAGCCGCATACACCAGAGCTGTGGGTTTGAATCTGGCCCAAGCCTGCCAAAGAATGACAGCCACAACCAAAAAATAGCCGGGCATTTTGGCGGGCACTTGTAGTCCCAGCTACTCCTGAGGCTGAGGAAAGAGAATCACTTAAGCCCAGGAGTTTGAGGTTGTTGTGAGCTGTGTGATGCCACAGCACTCTAACCAGAGTGATAGCGTGAGGCTCTGACTCAAAAAAAAAAAAAAAAAAGAAAAGAAAAGAAAGAAAGAAAAATCATTATCTTGAATTCAAATTTTATGTGCTCTATCCAACAAACAAGATCACCAGTCCACCAGGCTACGGCTTACTATGAAACAGTGAGTAATAACCTGCAGGACTACATCAGACACCATGTATAGATCCTTCATTATCTCTTTCCCATGTTCTAGAATTAAGCCATTTTTCACACCTAGAATTTATTAGCTGAAGAACAAATGGGGTTCCCATGAGGAAGAACTTGGAACATCACTGGCAGTATGTGTAATAGCATCACCTGGGTTGTTTTCCAAAAAGACCTATGTCCCTTGATTTGGATAAAATTCATTGATGAAAAGGGGATACTTAGTACTGCTAAGGGCTTTTGAACACAGTTTCTGAATTTACACTAAAGTCAGCTGTATTACATAATCACAGCACATGTCCTGGATAGACTTGTGTGGGAATCAGGTCTATCCTATAATAAATGGAGTCCCTACCCAGGTTTGTCTCATAATAAGTTCACTGAATCCACAGACCCATCACTGGTCATTTCCCTGTTTCCTTTAAGTACCAATTTCAATGCTTTATAAAGTTTTTGTATGTTTATTTTTTGTTCAGGTATCTCAAAGTGGAGGTCTGGGTCAACCTACTGTAGCCACATATGTAAGAAGCACTAGCAGCCCTTTGTGGTGGCTCATGCCTGTAATCCTAGGACTCTGGGAGGCGGAGGTAGGTGGATTGCCTAAGCTCTCAGGTTCAAAATCAGCCTGAGCTGGGGCCAAACCTTGTCTCTAAAAACTAGCTGGGCATTGTGGCAGATGCCTGTAGTCCCACCTACTCAGGAGGCTGAGGGCAAGAGAATCACTTGAACACAAGAATTTAAGGTTGCTGTGAGCTGTGACACCAAGGCGCTCTACTGAGTGAGGGCAACAAAGTGAAATTTTATCCCCCCCCCCAAAAAAAAAAATCAGCAGCCTTGGCTGAGGGGAGGGTGATCTATAATGAGCGAGGGAAGAGGGGCTTTGAAGTTGTCAACTCAAACTTCCAAACCAACTGCAATAGCGGGGTTGTAATTTGCCCCACCAATCATTCTTTTTCTAGAAACTGTATCAACCATAATCCTTGAGATTCTGTAGTGAACTTTCTCTGACAAGTAAGTACATTCTTCTATGTGGGAAAATGAGCAGACTGTACTAAAGGCTGTTGCCATTGTTAAGTGTTACCATTTCCACAGCTGCTTTGAGTGCTAATCTATGTTAAAGCTCCCAGACCATACTTTCTACATAAAAATGCCTTTGGCCTGGGCCAGCTATATACAAAATTTCTAAGGCCCACTAAAAAATACAAATGTAGGACCATTTGTTCAAAACTAGTATTACTATAACTATAATCCAGGTATCCTCAAACTACAGCCCGTGAGGCACATGTGGCCCACCTAGGACATTTATTGGGCCCGCCAGGTGTTTTTGCCGCCACTGCCTGTCCTGCTTAGTAGCTGACTGATCCCGGAGCCTGCAGTCTGGCCCTCCAACAGTCTGAGGCACAGCGAAATGGCCCCCTGTTTAAAAAGTTTGAGGACCCCTGCTATAACCTATAAAGGTTATTTTTTATTTCATGGTCATTCTCTTGGCTTGTTTGAGGTTTTTAAATTTGCTATTTGAAATTAAAATTTAAATTATTAACATAAATTTTACCATTTATCTTTATATTGTGTGATATCAGCTTTGAATGTAAATATTAGAATATTTATTTCACATAAATCATCAAAGTTATTCAATTCAAATTCCATAATTTGTGCTTTATATCAATCTCATTTTTACCAGAAAAGTGGAAATGCTGCCCAAAACTTACTCAACTATTTATTTTACTTCTTGATGTGCATAGATTCTACCTACACTCTACCTTTCCTTTTATTTACTTTCAACATTTTCAGAGTAAGAGTTGCCTAATCACAGGAACGTTTTGAAATAGGATGTCATGTAGCATGAAGTTAAAAAGCTCGGGGTTAAAAAGGATACAGTGGGTTGTTCTGGGTCATTCACAAGTCCAAGAACGTAGTTTCCTTCACTCTTTGTTTAAAGCAAGCTGTTTGGAATGAAAACGTAGCTTGCCAGCGTGGTCAGCTGTGGTACCTAAAACACACTTACCCTGCACTCCTTTTGATTTTCATTGAACCCACATGTCATGGGTCCACTGAAGTTCCACATTTGTGAGATTTGTGAGATAGTATCTATGCAATTAAAGCAGCAGAAATGATGCACTCACATATTGTAATGAGTGACTCCTGTGCTCACATGCGTATTCCATTATCTCATTGGAATTAACAAGGTCAAAGACAATAGTATTAAGAATTGGGGGACAAGAGAGCTCTGAACCAAGCATGGGGCCATTCTGAGTGCAGGCCCTGTGCAGTAGAACAGGTTGCTCATAGAGTCAGCCTCGAGTGGTGCAGTTTAAACCACCTGACAAGTGTATCCTTAACTCTAGGTGGCAGACAATGAGTCATTCATGGAGCATCAAAGACTGGTTTCTTATCTCAAGACGACCCTCTCTGTGGTGAGTTTTGTGATTGGGAGGCCCTTAGCCTGTCCCTAGGATCTACCCAGCACTAGATCACCTGTTAGTTACTTCCCTAGTCTAGCTGCAGTTTCAAGTTCATCCTGAAAAAACACATAAACAGTGTCTGTGTTTTTGATTCTAGGGAACCCAGCCTAAGATAACATTTATTCTCCAATTCCAAGAAAGTAAAACTTTTCTTATTTGAAATCTGGGTATTAATGCTAATTTTTGTATCCAGAAAGGATTCTGTTACATTTATATTAAATGTGTAGTTTCAGAGGTTAAGACTAAAGCAGTTTCCTTCCACTTTGCAGAAAAAAATGCCTCTTAGAAAGAGAATGCTATCAAACAAAAAAAAACAAAAAAAAAAACAAAAACAAAAAAAGCAAAAAAACCCCCCAAAAAACAAAAAACAAAAAAACAAACAAAAAAAAAACAAAAAAAGAAAAAAGAAAGAGAGTGCTGTAAGTTCCTAGACATAGGCATGTACTTCAGAATAAGAAGCCAGGGTTTTGGAAGAGGCAGGCAGTTTTTTAATGGGAGTTAGTGGACTAGTCCCTGGGAAACCTTCATCAAAAGTTTAGGTAAATATTCCCAAGTTGGGAATATTTGTATACGATGGATTACCACTCAGACGTAAAGGGAAATGGGGATGTAGTATCTTTTGCCACAACCTGGATGGATCTGGAGCCATTCTTTTTCAAGTGAAATGTCACACGAATGGAGAACCAAACACCTATATTCAATGCCAAGTTGGATCGGATTGATCAACACTTAAGTGTACATATAGAAATAAACCTCAGTGAAAATCAAGGGGAGAGGAGGATAGGAGGAGATGGGTAAATTCCCACCTAAGTATGGTACACACTGTCTGGGTGGGGGGCACACGTACAACCTTGACTCAGTTTGTGAAAAAACCTAAGTACATCAACAAAACGTGTTTCTCCTGAGACTCTGAAATTAAATAAACAAACATTGCTTAAAAATAAAAAGAGAAACAAAACCAAAGTTTAGGTCATTTTTAGTAGAAAGACCCTAGTTTTTTCTTGATGATTAGGCTATTTTTAATGATTCTTTCAGGCAGAAACTAAATAGGAATCAGGATACAACTTGTCAAGTTTATCAGTCATGAAGCACAAAGAAATAATTTATCTGAAGGTAAGAGAGAGTAGGGTGAGAGAAAGAACAGGACTATCTTATTTGTTTATAGGTTGTGTAAAGAGCCAGATGGACCTCACTCTGCAATAAAAAGGAACTGACTGCCTGAGAGATCGTCCCTCTCTTCTCGTATCAGTCCAGTCTTTCAGCAATCTCTACTCTTGTTCTCAGCGCCTAACATTTGTAATTGCCTTTGTTAAAATCAAAGGTAGAGCAGTTTTCTTTTCTTTTTTTTTTTTTTTTAATTTTTTTTTTTTTTTTTGAGACGGAGCCTCAAGCTATCCCCCTGGGTAGAGTGCCATGGCATCACAGCTCATAGCAACCTCCAACTCCTGGGCTCAAGCGAGTCTCCCGCCTCTGCCTCCCAAGTAGCTGGGACCACAGGC